>CALYLW010000864.1:0-257743 GCA_944989445.1 Ampullaceana balthica
TATAATATAATTAGACTACATCTACTAATTCTGTATATAATATAAAAGACATGAAAAATATTCTGCATATATATTTATATGCCATACACTGACTTTAAAGTTGACAAATGATACATTCTCGTAACTTTTTCTAGACTCATACTTTCATTACTGTTTAATTTAAAATGTATTAATACTTACATATCGGTAGTGGTAATGTTAAAGCATATAATTTGCCAAGACTTGTATTGTTCAGATTAGTTTAACCTAGACTCCCTGTTTCATGTGATCTTTAACCTGAAACCAAGTTTTTTTGAAAATATGTCATAGATGTCAGGAAGAGTCCTAACTTACATAAACTTAAAGTATTATTAGCTTTATTAAACTTAAGCGTTATTCGCACGGTTTTGGCAGTGCAAATAATGCCCAACTTTATCCGCACGGTTAACCGTGCGGATAATGCCTAGCGTTACTCGCACTGCCGCACGGTTTTGACTCGTGAGAATGATGCCAAACGTTATCTAAAGGCCTTGGACTTGGGTAATGCATATAAAAATGATAATAAAAATTAACAAATAATACTAACAGTCACTGTTACTGACTCTCACTTTAAATTTTAAAATTTTGACCGTGAGAATAATGTCGAACAAATTCAATTGTTATTTTAACCGTCTTTCAAGTGTCTGGAATCTTATATTGTATCCATTTTAGCAATAATCTGAGCGGACCTGCATATCGTTTGTTAATGATTAATCATTAATTAATTAATTAGTAATGCTGCGGATTTAGCTGATATAAAACTATACTTTTATTAACTGTTCCAGTGCAATCAACTTTGTATTTTTATTCTGTAATAATTTTGAAGTAACTTTTTATTAACTTCATACATAATATTTAATTGGAGACTCTGTAATGAAAAAGAATAATTATTATTACTCGCCCCAAAACTAGCATTTTACCTGTGGTCATCATAACTCCATTAAGTAATTTAAAGCATGAAAAAATCGAAAGACGATACACTTGGTTATAGCCAGTATAGCATAAAAATTTAAAGTGAGAGTCTGTAACAATGACTGTTAGTAACAGAATAGATAAGACAGGCATGGAGAGAGAAAAAATCAAATGTTTCCGGGAAAGCGCCTGCTTGTGCATTTGCACAACCTCCTCACTGTGGTTGACCACCTCACACACAACTTAATAAAAAACAAATGTTAGACTGTCTAGGATATCGATCGCTTACCAGTACCATTATGATAAAGTGAACTAGTAGCTAGATTAACCACTCAAGCTAAACAGGGAGAAGCTGATGAAAATATTTGTTATTTAAAACTTATAAGTAACTATCATTAAATGCACACTAATAAAGTTTTATGGCAATGGTACTTAAAATTTCACCAATCATGAAATTGTAATATGTGTTAGCATATAAATTACACATTTTAGCCTAAATCGAGTGATATCGGCCATTATTTTGTCTACACTGGGCGCGTTTTTTTTCCATTGTGACCAGCCACTATAAGTAAGGACGCAGACGACCCGTGCGGATAATATCAGCATTATCCGCACGGCCCAAAAACCGTGCAAATAATATCAGCATTATCCGCACGGCCAAAACCGTGCAAATAATATCAGCATTATCCGCACGGCCAAAACCGTGCGAATAATCACTTCGTAAACTTAAAGCAGCAAAATAATGTAATAAACTCGTGGCATATGTAGTAGTTTAAATGTTAAGGCATAACTATATTAAAATGGATGCTTGGACTGTGATTAGGACTTACACTACTTACAGATTTATTAAAGATCTCATGAATATTCCAAAGCATCTTATGCTTCTTTTTACCTGATCCTCATCGGATTTACAACTTCACAAGAATCTTGGTAAAGAATTAGCCAAAAAACATTTTCATTATTAAAAAAGGGATTTGATGTATACAATTTGCCATCCACTAAATCTTCAAACACACCATTTACAAATTGTTTGTAAAAAGAATTGCTATGGACATTAAAAAAAACTTGAATATTTGTATATCTTAGTCTACCAATACCTTACTACAATATTAATTCTATCTAGTGGTCTTCTTTTATCAACTGTAAATGAATACTGAGATAATTATGGGCTTATGAACACAGTGCGTTCTATTATAGCTAAAATATGTTAGGCCACTTCTCACCCTCTCTGTCAACTCAAAAGCCAATACTTAACTATTTTTAAAAGTCTATTGGGAATATTTTTGAAACTATAATGGCAGAAATTTTTCTCTTATGTACCGCCATGTGCTATGTAAATATTTAAAATCTTATAGGCCTATGGTGCATTGCACATCGTGCAAATTAAACATGCCTCGGACTAGACCCCTCTACCTATAGGTCTTGCCAAATATTTAGGCCCACTCCATCACCAGCTTATTCTATATTTTCTATTTCAAAATTAATGCCTATTTACATTTGCTATGCATTAATGAACATTGACCATTATTATATTATGATCACTATAATACTATTGAAGCTATTGACAATCTAATTGTAACAGATACAAACTATTGACTAAAGTGTCTAAAGCATGACCGTGTCAAGCCATGTGAATGTGCTTTGGACCTTGGACATATTTTAAGTCCTATGCCTATAAGTTTAAGGTATATTGCACACCACACAAATTTAATATTTAAATTTCTTGCACTTTTCTATTCTGCCTGTAGACCGTCATTAATTTCTATTATTTTCATTAATAATACTAATGACAACTTAAATGTAATGGACATTAACTATTCACTAAAGCATGGCCATGGGCCATGTGCTTTGGAAATATTTAAAATCTTACATTTCCTAGTGTGCTATGTAATCCATGCTAATTTACTATTACTTGTACTTGTTACACTTTCCCTATAGTATAGTTTTAGGCTTGAACTTTAGGCCTTGCCAAATATTTACACCCGCTACATCACTGAGTGAATCACTGGCTTATATTATTTAATATCTGAATCTGCTATTCAAAATTTAATGCAAAATATGCTAGTTAATGACTATTACTATTTTTATTGGTAAAATATAAAATGCAATTAAAACTATTGACACATTTAGTTGACACTTACTATTCAGTGACTGCTGAGAATGAATCATTAAAAACAATAAATGACCATGACCATAGCATATGCAGCATATGATGCCATGTGCCGTCGACCATTAAAAATGTTTTCAATCCTTACAACTGTAAGATTAAAATTAGTATTATGTTATGGCATATTTAAATACCTAAATACGGCCATACAATCTTATGAGCAATAAACAATAGAAGCAGTGAATAATAAGCCTGAAAAAGTTCGACTCAAACTTTTTTTAACACAATGGCGGAATGGCGGCTTACCACTTACCGTCATGCCGAGAATACTATCAATTGTGAATTGGGGCGAATTTAATTAAATTTAAACGGCTGAAGCTATAAAAATAGATATATAACCATTTCAAATGAAATAATTACCTGTTTCTTAATAATTCAATTATACAATCAAACGCAAAGACGAAATTTAAACTTAATATACTGACGAAATATCAACTAAAGTTTAAGTAATTCCATTGATTGAAGATGCCGGAAGTTTCCCATTAAGACAACTATTTTAAAAAAACAAAACATGTATACGACGAAACAATTCTTCAAATAAATTGAAAAAACAATAATAAACAAATTTAGTATAATATTAAAGAAAACTTATTTATTTTCTAGTAAATATTTAATATTTACTTATAAACATTTAAATTATAAACATGTTGCAATTTTTTGTTTAAATAAAACAAATTTAATATAAGGAATGGATAATGAGTAAAAAATTGTCTGTTAGTTTTACTGTTCCAATATAAAAAAATATATATATTAAAGCTTTTAAAATTAAAAATATAAATGATAATTAAATATTTTTTAAAGATAATTTAAAATTAAATTTTATTATTATTATTATCTAACTTGAAATCTTACCTGGAGTGTGTTCAATTACTTTCAATTCAAAAATTTTATTGTGATAGAATACAATAATGATAAAAATATCTTAGGGCTGTTAACGATTAATTAAAATTTAATCGTTATATTTTGAAAAATTAACAATTAATTAATCGTTAATTTCGATTAAAGCCAAAAAATTAAAATGTATGATGTCATTAAACGTTCTTGTTGAAAATCTAAATAACACTGGAATTTCTCCTTTATTACTTTATATGTCATCTTTTCACCAACTACGCAAAAAGACAAGTATGTTGGCATTATTTGGTTCAAGTGATGAGCGGGTCTAATTGACAATATAACCAGCCGATCTGGACAATCCTTCACTTGGAACTGTAGTAACTGGTATGCACTAACCGGTCTTGGCAAGGAATTGCATTATCGGATATCGATGTTTTCACCATTGTAGAGTGTCAATGGATTCGGGAAGTTTCATCTCCATTTTGTAACGCAGTAATTCATCAGAAGAGCTGTGGTCATTTTCTGTCTCTGAGTCAGACTCCATTACTGCCATTAGCTCAATAGGCTTTTCATTTGGTTTGATAAGTAGGCGACGTGTTAGAACCATGGTAGGCAAAATTTATCAACATTTTGAACATTCCCGTCAGTCAATAGTTTAAAACCAAAATGTTCATGTAATTTATCAGCCACTATTTTTTTTTAAATTTATTATTTTTAAAAAAACAAATTTATATATTTTTTAAAAATATTTTTTTTAATTTCCAATAATTTTTAAGTGATGGGTCGACTAATCCGAAGCCCTAAAATATTTATATTGAATAGCTTAAATAAGAAAAACAAAACTTCATTAATTAATCATTATGGGTTCCCGGGCAAAAACGTTGCAACATTTTAAATTTAAAACCCCTACAGTATAGATTTTAGTCGGAATCATGCCTAATGTTTATATATAATACTATTATGTCAGAACTCGATAATTTGTGGAAAAAAATGTGTCTGTTCCCATGTGAAATAATTAATACTGATTTTTAAATTGAGCTAGATTACCTGTCACGCATTGCAGAAATGGCAGAAGAAAAAGATATTAAAAAAAAACTTGAAGTCATTTTTATATTTTAAAATAAAATACTATACACATTTACTTTGCGAGAGTGTAGGCTTACTCAACAGCTTTCCAAAATTTCATTGCGATCGGGTGAATAAAATAAATTTTTTTTTAGCTTACATAAGAGAAGAAAACACATTAAGTATTAAGGTTCACCGGCCTAATTAGTGCAAGTTTAATTTAAAACCGTTATAAGGCTAATCATACTTTAAAGGAAATCTATTATTTATTAAAAATTATTTATACTATTTAATACGAAAGATGTAATTATATTTAAAATCATGATATTAGTAATAGTATATTAGTATATTACTAATAAATATAAAGGCATATTATTTCGTAAGGACCAAAGAAAAAAAATAATATAGAATTAAATTTAAGTCAAAACTAGACTGCTATTACTAATACTAGGACTTGAGCTTACGACTATCGAGCGACCACTCTTTACCACGTTTTTTAATAACTTACTTTCGTTCTTTTTTGTCTGTTTGTCTGTCTGTAAAATATTTTTAAATAGCTCATATAAAAGAAAAAAGGCCACTTTGGGCACCCGGCCAAAATATTTTTCACTGTCCTTCATGGCAGTAAACTCAACAACCTCCAAAAATTATATGTCTATCGGATAATATAATGTTTAGTAACCCATAAAACGTCTTGCATTCATTTATTTATATACTGTATTGAAAATATTTATAGACGAACATAGATAACACCCCATTACTGTTAAAAAGGGAAAACAGTGAAAAGTAGTCATTTACAACCATTTAGCGTTAAATAACAGTATAAATGTGTTAAAAAACATTGTATTTTTTACAGTATAAATTAATACCGGATTTTATTGTAAATGAACTTAAATTACATTACCTTACTGTTTTTTTTTAAAAACAGTAAAAAAATCTTCATTTACAGCAGTTTAGTGTAAAATAACGGTATAAACGTGTTAGAAAACATTGCATTTTTTACAGTGTATTCCAAATGCCATTTATCATATCGCGAGCTAAAAGTTAGTAAGAGACACGTGACTGAATAGTAATGTTCCGATTCCTGTGTAACTCATTGACCAAACTTCTGGCCCGGGTGTTAAAATCCTGGTATTTAAAAATAAAGTCTTAATTAAATCAACTCATTGTAACTGATGATGCGCCTCGTGTTTTGAGTTTAGCTTGTAGCAAGTGTGGTCTCATTGAAGCGCACAAAATACAGATATGCAAATGACCAAACGCCCATCTCGCTTCCTGCATGGCGTCAGGACGGCTGCTGACTGACCGACTGAAACACGCCTTGGTCAATATTCACTTTATGCTGCGCGGCCATCTGATCGACGCCGCACAACAGCTTAGAACTACCGCGCATCAAATTTAGTAAAATACTGCTCAAAAAATGGTCGCCGTGCAACTTTGCACACGTGTTTTTTTACTTTGCACGCGGACCAACGAATCTTATAGGGAACTGTGGTCCTGGTTAATACGTGCCGCCCTTAAAAGGAAACGTCTCGGACAATTCAGGACTGGCCTCGGTGGAGATGAACATTTTCCACCGTAGATTGCTGAGGGGAGCTAACTTAGTTACGTCACTCATCCAGAGCGGGTTGCGTGGCGGGAAAATAACCCAAAAATGAAAACCGTCAATTTTTTTGTCAATGTCTCCCCTCCCTCCCCCCCCCCAACACGCAGCCAAATAAAACGTTTGTTAAAACTACTTGCCACCACCGATTGCCTGGCGCCTCGTCATGTTTCTTCTCAGTCGTCTGCTGGAGTTTTTCTAGGTCATCCTTGTCTTCATTAGCTGCCCGGAGCGACTCGCCGGCAAGCCCGGGCTGACATGTAATTTCTCTGCTCATCCCAATTTGGTCCTCATCTTTTCTGATTAACATTTATGAAAACCGTTGTGCGGGGAGCCCCGAAGACGACGTCCTGCCTTCGCGACCCTCCTCGCCGGGTGATGTAATTCCATTATTGTTTTAGTTCGCGAGCTTAAATAACTCAAAAAGTTGTTGGATTGACGCGCGAGGCATAAGATTAGCGTGTGTGTGACGAGGCTATGGTGAGGGTAATGCAGTTGTTGTGAACTTTGACGTAACTTGTCGCATACATTTAGAGTTTTTTTTTCCGTTGATTTTAAAACATTCTACAAAAAAATTATACAGATGTTTATGGACACCGAAATAAATTATACTCGTTGAAATAATAAATGATTCCTCTAAATAACGAACTTGGAAAGGGATGTTTCTTGCACGGCCGCTAAATCGCCTCGGAAAATCTATGATTTGTATTTTTAACTTTGTTAGTCTTACATTAGCATGCCTTTTAAAATAGCACCATCCACTAACAGCACCATTCACCATTAGCACAATTCACCAACAGCACAATTCACCAACAGCACAATTCACCAACAGCACAATTCACCAACAGCACCATTCACCAACAGCACCATTCACCAACAGCACCATTCACCAACAGCACCATTTAACAAATATGATCATTCAACCAACAGCAACATTCACCAACAGCACCATTTAACAAATATGATCATTCAACCAACATCACCATTCACCAACAGCACCATTTAACAAATGTGATCATTCAACCAACAGCACCATTCACCAATGGCTCCATAACTTCACAAAAGACCTCCACATTTCCTTCGGCTTCCAATGATTTTGGATCTCTTTAAACTTATTAGAGTATGAGTATGGGCATCACATGTTAAATTTCTTACTATTTAATTTAACGCTTAATTCCGCGGTAATGGACACGTAAGCCAATGTTACAAGTATTGTAATTGTTATTCAAATTGTCCTTCCTCCCCACTGTTCAAAAATGAAACGAGATTCTCACCAGCACATGTCAAAAAACAAGTCATACGGGCGAGCGCAACAAATTCCTTTCAAATAATGCCCTCAAATAATGCCCTCCCATTCAAGGCGGCCCGGCTTTACTCGCGGAGACGTTAAAGGCGCTTTTATACCAGGGTCTTTTTATTCTTTTTTTTTGTATATGCCGTCTTTCTCGATGGCATTCCGAGGGCTTTAAGACGGACGGTGATTAGGTTGAACAATTCACGCCAATATCTTGTCAGATTGTGTGCAGGGAACAGGTCAGAAATGCCGGAACACAGCAAACCGGGGGGGGGGCATCTTTTTTATGAACTATGACTCATAGATGAACTGCGACTTCCGGGTCTGTAGATTTCAGCCTTGTGAAGTGCGGCATGTAGTGTTTGTTTGATAAATACACTCGCGGTTCGTCTTTATTAAATGTTCGCATTTTCAATTGGACGATTTTTGTCTTAGATGACATCACGTGTTGTCATTTAATGTCGTCTATGTTTAGTTTGTTTGACGTACGTCAATCCTCCCTTTTTTAAACATAATTACGGCCGGCATCGCGATTTTGTTTGTTCACATAACAACTTTTTCTTGAACGTTGAAAGAGGGGTGATTTTTCTGGTCATTCCAACTGTCTTCAATAAATGATAGAAACTGAGATACTTTTTTTTGTATCATTGCGACGTAGCACCAAGTATTATTTCGACTTAGCACCAAGTATAATTTTGACTTGGCATGAAGCATTATTGTAACTTAGCACCAAGTGTCATTGTGACTTAGCACTTAGCACCAAGCATCATTGTGTAACAGCGTCACAGCACATCAAGCGACACATAAAGAAAGGTCACATTTCGATGACGTCCAACACCGTAACCAGTGGTTTCTCTCCCTAACATTCTATCCAGACCTCATCTTCGAACATCGCACATGCATGTGTCCCCCCCTCATCCTCCCCACCACCACAACCACCGAATCCCTTAACACGCCCCTCCCCCATCATTTTTAGGCACACACAATACCTTTCCCCATGAGAAATGCCGCCAAATTGAACGATGGGTTCTGATAGTCCCCACAGCGTGGCCGTGTGTGTGTGTGTGGGGGGGGGCATTTAGAGAGATTGAGAAAATATTAGAGTTAAAGAGAGAGAGAGAGAGAGAGAGAGAGAGAGAGAGAGAGAGAGAGAGAGAGAGAGAGAGAGAGGAGAGAATTAAGATAATAATATAAAGTAAAGGACAGGAACATTAGAGGGAGGAAGAGAGTGGGTGGAGAAAACAGACATGTAGAGTGGAGTGCTAGAGGCTGATACGCATCAGCGAGTTCACTCTCGTGGAAGGTGATTGTCGAGGATTTCACGGTGGCCGAGTTAAGCGTGAACTGATACCCCAGATGAGTCATCATCATCGAGCAACAACTGGAACCGGATATGGATGCGTATCAAAACCAACAGACATTGAGCCGGCCATCTTGCATGTAGCAATAATAAAACCGAGATTACGATGCCTTACGTGTGCTCTCGATAAATAATTTCGAGAATAACGTAACAATAAAACGTTTTAAAATAAACTCGGTTTTTTTTTCGATGGCCGGAAGATAAACCCGAATCTTGAATGGATAGACATTCTGGATGCCGTTTTGGGCTGGATAGACGTGCGTCTTGGATGGAGTAAATTGAATGCTCAATGACTCGCTTGTTCATATCTGTCATACACGAGTTGCTTGTTATTCATTGAAAACTGAATGAAACGATTATCCCCGATACGATTTCGTTTTAAGATTTGAGCCCTCGCCGCCTCCGATAAATAATCCTTACAACTCGCTCGTTGTTTCTCTACGGGAGTCTCCGTGAAAGAATTATCCAACTTTGGCGCGTTATGAGCGACGAGCTAAGAAAAATAAACCACGACTCACGAGGCCCTCGTGGAATCCTCGCGCTTTTGTAAATGTTGTTTCTGGAAAGATTCCTTCGCCAACTTTTCGGCTCTTAATATCTGCTTCGGTAAACACAAGGCGCTGGCGAGTGCTGGAAGGAAAGAAACTCGACGAGGTCTCTGAAGATTATCGTTTTTTTAAAATATATATTGTTCTTCACATTAGCGGTTTCTTAGCCAACAAATAAGTCTATCGGCAGAAAGATGTGAAACAAAGAAGCACCAGTTGAACAAGTGCATAAGGTCGGAGTGTTCCTTATCTGAACAGCCATGTGTTTGTGATGGTAGTGGGGGGTGGGGGGTGGTGTCTAGGCGGGTTAGCAAATAGCTTACTGGAGAAAAGCGTTTTATCAATCTGTTATTAGATCGATGTACTACGGAAAGTCGAAAACTGTCAAGTTATTTTTTTAAATTAATGGCGTAACACTTACCCATACTTGGTTATGTCATTTTGATACCCTATAAATTATTTAAAAAATTTAAAATATTTTTTGTTTCAATTAGACCAGGGGTGGCCAGACCCGTAGTAACTAAGATCCGTTAAAAAAAAATATTTTTGAGAGCCGCATTAAAGAACTATGGGTCATTAAACATGGCTATGTGAAAACAAAAGAGCCGCATGCGGCTCGCGGGCCGCGGTTTGGCCACCGTTGCATTAGACACAGAAACTAAAGCAGAATAATTTGGAACTTGACTCCCTCCACTCCCTCGGCTGCACACCACTCCCTCGGCCGGACACCACTCCCCCAGGCCGCACCCCACTCCATCGGGTGCACCCCACTCCCTCGGCCGCACCCCACTCCCTCGGTCGCACCCCACTCCATCGGGCGCACACCACCCCGTAGAGTGATTTTCTCCGCATCCTTAAATTTTCTAAACCAACATTTAAATACAGATAATAAGTGAGCACAAACGCGGAATAAGGGATTCAGGAGGGGAGCGCATTGAGGACGGGAGGAAGACTGGGAGGACACGTTGAGGGCGGGAGGACATGACGATGGGAAGGGAATGAGCGAGGGCGAATAAAGGCTTACTTCACACGCTGGTTCAACCAGGGGCGTAATGCGCCTCCCTAACGACGGCATTCCGATAGATTACAGGGCGGCTTGTCACGCGGCGCTCCATGTGGAAGATGTTCGATAACGAAGCTGGTTATGTATGTACGTGGACCTTTGGGAGGGGGGGATTCCAAAACACGGGATTTAGAATTTTAAAAAAAAGAAATATCTTTAAAAACATATTTTTCAAAAATTATTTTTCTACAGTCCCGTTTCATTCCAAAACCTCATTAAATGTAATTTGAAACCATTTTTATAATTAAAAAAAACCTGTTGCAATTAAAGGTAAAAAAAAATGTGTAATGTAATTGTGAGACGGTAAATGAAAAAGCTGGATACATGAACAGATAAGACAATCATTTCGCATTTAATTTTAAATATTTGTAACTGAATGTAGAACCGCCCACTAAAGACTATTATAAAAACTAGAAATGGGGCACTAAACAAGAGTTTCCTAACGATGTCGTCTGTAGACGCGAGTTTCTCTGGGCTCTGCTGGGGCGCGAACCCGGACAGCCCGGACAGGACCTCTGCAGGGAGCGTTCATTGTGCGGCCAGCACGGCAGGGAGCGCTCATTGTGCGGCTATGATTACAAGATATTTGCTCAGCGGGTAGGAGGCTCGTTTAGCTTTCATCGTCATCATCACCAGCGTCCGTGCTCGAGGGCGAAAATATCGCGTGTCCGTCCGCAAAATGTCAGCCTCTTCTTGTTCGTGTATGTGTTCAGTTAGTGCTTGTACTGATACAACAAAATGGGTCCGATGAATCCGGAAAAAATATAATCGATTAATTATATTTTTCATAACTCATATATAGATCCCGTTAAGTTGCGATTCATTATTTCGCAAATCGGTTAAGTCGCGGTGATTACTTTTGAGACCCAAATTTTGTGACGCAACACAGCAAATTCGTTCTGCTTTGCAAGAAATAAGGAAGAAGAAAAATCTTTTTATTTACGTATGCACGTCTAAAAAATAATAATAACTAGACGCCCCGCGGCGTAGCATACGCCGCAGACTTGCTCATGGAGAGTTCTTTTACCCCTTTAATGCACTTTTTTTAGGGTGCCTACGGCGCCGACCTTTTTCAAAAGCCCAACTAACTTGTCCTTGTTTGATCAATACGAAATATTAAACTTTCTGAAATGCGCACAAAGTATTTTATAATAGGGGTTGTAGGGCGCCTATGGCGCCCCCTTTGTTTTTGATGTTATAATTAACCATCATCAAATCCTCTTTTTACATTGTTCCCTTTTTACAAAATTAAAATATCAGCGACAACAATGACGTCATATAATTTTTTTACAGCGCATATTTAATTTGCACACCTTTTGATACATTGGTGCAGTAATATGGTGCGCTGCTTTCTAAAATTAGTATCTGTTGCACATGCACTTCTTGTTGCCTCGCAGGGTATGACCACGAAGAGAATTATATATAGAGATAATAATTCGATGGAAAAGTATGTAAGTAACAAAAAAAATATATTAATAAATTGGAGGGGAAAAAAATAGAATTTTTAAACTTAAATTGTATTTGAATTTTAATCGATCAAATTAATTTTAATCGATTAAAATTTTAACGATTAATCGATTCTTCTTCTTCTTCTTCGTTCTCAATTTGAGTATTGCGTGCCGACGAGTTTTGCGCCAATTGGCCCGTGTTCTCCGACTTCAGCCTGCTGTTTTTTCTGGATGTGCTTCCATAGCCTTTGGTCAGCCAAGACCATCTGCAAGGCAGCAGTTGATTTTGGCAAGTGATGCAGCGTTCACATGCCACGGCTATAAGGGTTCCACGCATTACCCAGCCGCCTTTTATTTTCCCTAACTATGCGTTAGGTACCCACTCGAAGCTGGGTGGACTCGGGGACGCCCTAGGCCCCGGGAACAAATCCATGGTTTCCCATGGATTCGAACCCGTGACCATAGGTACGCCAGTCGAGCGTGCTGCCACTCGACCACCGTATCCCCGATTAATCGATTAATTAATCGTTAATTTCCGCAGCCCTAGTTTTAGTGTATGTGTTTGTATGAGTGTTTGTGTGTGTGTGTGTGAGTGTGTGTGAGTGTGTGTGTGTGTGTGTGACATGTTCCCGAAAACCTTGGAAGTCTTCTTTCTCACCGTCTCCCAAAGTTTATTTAAAGCTCACTTGTAAGGATGAACTCGAACTTTTCAAAGGTTTGCAGCAGTTAACACGACATGTTGTCACACCTTTGGCATAAATCACACGTGTTAGCGATGACGCCTTTGACGGGCAGTGTCGTCCCCAAGTATAACGTACGCATTGTGAATCATTGTCATCTTTACACCCCACCCCTCTTTTTTTCCCGACCGCGATGTTCATGTGTTCTCCGCATCCACGTTGACCTTTAACCCCATAATCTGGGAACCATCAATTTACTCTGTGGGACTAATCGCGGAGCTTTACTCACATAAATTTACACACTTACTCCAAGGTAAAACTTGCGTCACTTTTTACCCATGTACCTCGCGCATATGTTTATATATACTTATTGGAATCGATTTTTTTAAAAAATGAAAATTACGTTTTTAAATCCCTTTTATTAACTTCGCGGCCGTCTCATCATCTCTCTCTTCATCTCATGGGCGGGCGGAAAAACAAAAGTCGAAAATGACCCACTTCCCGTGATTCGATCGAGCTGAAATTTGGCACACTGACCCGTCTGACCTAACAATGCATCGTATCAAAATTTCAGATCGATCGAACGTACCGTAATTAAATTAATGCATTTTAGTTTATCTATATAAACTATATGTAGAGGTCACTATCGTTTACATTTTACGGGTCACTTGACTTCAGGCCAGCCACCGGTGTGAACACATCTCGTGCTTAAACCAGGTAAAGCGGCGTGCTTTTGTTTACATTTGGCGTTTCACGGTGAACTTGGCCCAGCGATCGGTGACAAGACCTTTCCCCTCTCCCACCCCACCCCACCCTTTTTGGGTTAAAAGCAAAGGGGAGTAAAGACAGATTCAGTCTGTAGATATTTGTAAATACTTTAAGTTCTGTCTCATATACAAGGGATTTATAGTCAAAAACTTTGTTTTTACGGGTTTGTTTTATTTTAAAGTTGAACATGCTAAATTAAGCCTTACGAATAAGACATAATCCGTCGCTTGAGCTTTGCCGAGTGTATAACCGTTCATGCGATCGACGAGATGGGGACAAATCCAACTATCGAATTGGATGAGTTTTTTTTCTTTATTGATGTTCTCATTATTTTATCATTTTTTTTCTTTTTTGTTCATGGGTTTGCGTCTCTAATGTGTAATTATTACACGACTGATGTCGATATTGGTTTAAAAATAGATCAGGAGATAAGAAACGAGATGCACAGAGCGTGAGCCTCTGATAGGACCAGTGGTTCTCACGTTTGTGTGTGTGCGGGGGAGGGGGGCGATGTTTCTAATATTGTACATAAAGAAAGAAATGATTAAGATGATGCTGCTCAAATTAAAACTGGTGGTTGCTGAAGAGGGGGAGGGGGTTGGGGGCGGGGGGGGGCTGTCTGAATAGCATTAAGACAGCGGTTCTCATGATATTGATTTTGAGAGCAGTCTGCGTCTGAATGGATGAGGCAGCTAGAACTAACAGTGGTCCCCCATCTTATTGGATAGGACAGATAACATAACAGTGGACCCCATCTTAATGGGTATGACAGATAACAGTGGTCCCCCATCTTAATGGATTGGACAGATGACAGTGGTCCCCATCTTAATGGATAGCACAGATAAGAGTGGTCCCCATCTTAGTGGACAGTGCCGCTAACAGTCTTCACCATATAAATGTTGTCAGAGAAAGGTTTCAGAGTATTAAGATAAGTATTGGGAGGGGGTTTTGCTAAGTCAAATCACTGCTACTTGTGTTAGGCTAGCGACGTCCTTATTATTATTATCATCATCGTGATTTTTTTTCCTTTTAGCGGCCTTAACAGAAATAAACTCTGACTTCCTTAGCCTCGGTTGAAAAAGCTTTATTATCATACCGTTGTGTCATTGTCTCCCCTCGCGATGTCCTCCTAAAATGACAACGTCTCACAAACAAAGCCGTTCTCGTGGACGACATCAACAACAACAAAAGTTTATGTTTGATTTGATTTCGATTTCGTCGTAAAATCGATGTGTCAAATCCCGCGCACCGAAGAACAATTATGTAATTCAAACACATTTGACGCCACGGCATGCTCGACATTTTTCTTCTGTTCGACACGTCAAGCATGGAGGACAGAACGAGGGCATTATTTTCTTCACGTGTCTTCCAATTTTTATTATTATTTTTTTATTGTAAGAAGACTAAGAAGCACGGTGACTGTGTCACAATGAACAATCTGTATTCCGTCCCTGCTCGTGGCATGAATGAGAGAATATCGATTGTGACCGACGAGTCTCTTGTGTGTGTGTGTGCGTTCGTCATTTTCCTCCCACTGTCGGTCGGCCATCCCTCTCTCGTTTGCTTCTTCTTATTCATCCCCCGACCCTTCATTATGTCAGAGTTTGTCCCGTGTCATCTTTTCTCTTTGATCCAATTAACTTCTGATGTATTTTTGTTT
This sequence comes from Ampullaceana balthica, assembly GCA_944989445.1. NCBI lineage: Eukaryota > Metazoa > Mollusca > Gastropoda > Lymnaeidae > Ampullaceana > Ampullaceana balthica. The sequence goes on from CALYLW010000864.1 coordinate 15,421, forward strand.
TTATGACTATAGATTGTTTTTGTTTTTTTAATGAAAGGAGCTTTTTATACACCGAACTACAGTGGGTAAAGTGGCGCTTGTCCGTTTGTTTGTTTGTTTATTTGTATTTTTAATGTAGAGGAGGGGGGCCTGTGGTGTGGGCTTTAAAAATGGCTAAAATAAAAGTCACATTAATTGTCTCGGAAACACGAGTATAACGTTTAAAACACCCTCGGACCTACTGAATACCAGTGATACGCCGTGAGCCCAGTTGCTTGCAGGGGTACTGCGCTATAAAAATTATCATCAAATTATTATATTATTATTATTATTAACCATGGGGTGCTATGTTTCCAACTCTTTCACCCAACAAATCCAAAGTGCATTCTGTTTCCACAATACAAAGCAAACGTCTATACTAATCCCAGATCTAGGTCAAGGCCCCCCCCCACCCCCGATCAGCTTAATTAATTTATTCAAGGTCTTCTTTCGCTTAGTCCCGCCCATTCGATGAAAACTTCCGGTTGCCCATTAATCTATCGGACATAATTTGAGTAAAATCCCCCCGTCCGGCACTTCCGGTCATCTTCTTGGTCTGGACGTAGACTCTCTCGAGGGAGAAGGGGATGAGGGCAGTGGCTCGCAGGAGTCCTCTAAGACGCATCTTGACCTTATGACCATTTAAGACGCGGACGGTGCGTCTGTCCCCCCAGAGTATCCCGGGCATCCACTTACGTCTGTCTGCCCGAAGTGGCCATCAATAACAGGCGTAAGCTTAAAATAATACGTAGCGGGTCTTGGGTGGGGGTGGGGCAGTGGGGGGCGTGGAAAGAAGTGGATTAACTTTGATAAGTTCATTGGCAGACGGGTGGACAAAGGAAGGGATGAAGTGGATATGAAGCCCTAATAGTTGTAGAGCTGCTGATGGCAAATGTCCACGGTACGGTTTAATTCGTTGTTGTATTTTCTACAAATAAATCTTATTATCATCAGCTAGGGTATTTGAGAAGTACACTGCATGAATAATTAATCAAACTTGGTTGCTGGAGAATGAACAAAAACAAAACAAGATTTGAAGTGAAATCCAAAAACAAAACAAAAAAAATGTTGGTAGAGTAGCTGGAGATGACCAGGCTTCCACCAAGACTAACCAACCGGATGCTCCCGCGGTTCGTGTTTTGATTGGCTGGCTTCGTCCACGTCCTCAGGGGAGACAAGTGTAAATGAGAAGAGTGGTGAAAATAAAAGTAAAACGACGCCCTCCCCCCCCCCAAGTGCCCCCTTCCGCCTCCTTCCTTATCATCCCCCCCAGACACACACTGTATTTCAGCCATTGTTTTACCATTTGTTTGATTCACAGTTACGTTGTGCGTTGTTCATTTACTTTCCCTTTGTTGTTGGTTTATTATTCTAGAACCGATATTTTTATTTAAAAAATGTTGTCGTGGGGCGGGAGAAAAAAAAGGGGGGGGGGAGGGGTGTGACACAGCCATGAAATGTGTGTGTGTGGGGGGGGGGTCGTTTTATGACACAGTTACTTAGATTTATTGATCAAGTTTTGGGGTTAGGTTAACGTTTAACGAAATGTCTTTGTGTCTTGCCTAGTTTGTTCGCTTCAGAAAACAAAAATAAAATAAAAATAAAATAAAAGTCCTATAAAATGTTGTTAGGTTTTGCAATCGGTGCATATAGTAATATTTAACCAGGTCTTGACATGCGATTGGTTAAGAGTAAGATCAAAGAACCTCTGTTATACTCCAGTTCCAATGATCCTTTTAAGCTGCAGGGCATCGTGGCATATTGACGGGACATAGGGGCATATTGAAGGGACATAGGGGCATATTGAAGGGACATAGGGGCATATTGAAGGGACTTAGGGGCATATTGACGGGACATAGGGGCATATTGACGGGACATATGGGCATATTGGCGGGGAAAAGAGCATATTGACGGAACAAAAGGGCATATTGACGGGGCATAGGATCATATTGACGGGAAATTAGGGGTATATTGACAGAGCACAAGGGCATATTGACAGGGAACTAGGGCATATTGACGGGACATCATAGCATATCGGCGGGGTCATTGAGTCATCATCATACGGGCAATTGTGCATCATCAACCCGCTGTGTGATGTCATTAGCTCAACGATCCAACATTTACATATCTGACAACGGAACCTGGTGTGGCGTCGGGTCACGCGGTACGCCGTCGGACCCCATTTAACGACCGGCTACAGTTTATCGCGCTCACTGTCATCAAATGATCTGCTGACCCTTCCTGGGGCGTCCCACCAATCTATGTTTTAATGGTGGAGGGAGGGGGGGGGCTCTCAGCAATCTAGTTTTTAATGGCTCTTTTTTAAATTGTAAATAGATTGTTGATGGGCTGGCCTGCATGCAAGAGATCGCTCCCCCGTCCACCCCTTCCCCTTCCGGAGTCCAATTTAACCAGTTCGTTGGCACATAATGACAATAGCGTGTTTAAGTTATTTCAAAGCGTTTATCGCCCTGGGGGTTGCGTGTTACACTCTGCATTTACTTTACTAGTGTAGCGAGATCTTGTTTTAAAAATAAATTAAAAAATTTTTTTATTATTCAAACGGCCTGGAGAATGCTTTAAGCAAATTTATTTGATGTGGTGTTTTGAATGGTATTTCTACACTGAGATGACCTGCGACGTCGATAAATTGACACAGGTTTGGATTTTGTTTTTAAGTCTCGATATGATGCTCTTTCTTAGTACACACACGAAGCGGTCTTGTAGCAAGGCATTGTTGGATTCTCGGTGTGTGATTCGAAATTCTAACGTGGAATGGGTTGCCTCGGGGAACCAGGAAAACCCAATACTTGATCAGCATTTAAACTTCTACTAAAACGCAAGACTAGACGTAAACCGTGGATGAGTGTAGGACGCAATAGTCTTCTGTATAGAAGGAGCGCCTGTAACTGTAACAGATAGTACTAGATAAGAGACGTTGTAAACCAAGTAATTACTAAGTCTTATCTTTGGTTCCACAAACTGGAGAAGCTTCAGGTTAACTGTTAAGAAATGGAGCGGGAAACTCGCAATGCCTTCTGGGTAGCTGCCGCGCCTCCTCAACATCTTGTTGAGATTTGGAGAAAGTTATTTTACTCCCCAAAGTTAATTACATTGTACATCGCAGAACCTCTTTGAAACGTTTGAATGGCGTCTCAAATCGAGAAGCCCTCGGTCCGGCATCGGGCAGGAAATGTGTAAAACAATTAAAAGATGTTACATAAGTTGACCCTGTCCGCGAATATGTGGCACATGAAAGCCCACACGTGACACTTCAGAAGGATTTTTAGAACCGCTTCAACGTCAACTCACGTGGATGCCTCTACGTAATCTCCACCGAGCACGCACGCAAGTGCTGCTTCATGGGGTCACGACATCCGCACAGGCCTTCTTCACTACGCCCCCCCCCTCTCCCGCGGCCCAGACTTACCGGCACCTAATGCAATTTTCATTAGCACCTCATTAGTATCGCCACCCCTTCCCCCCACCCCCTTTTTACCCCAGGTACTCAAAGGCTAATTATTGTTCTACCAGTGGCCTGGTCCGGGCGAGGAAGCCACTCGTGGATATTAGATGGATAGCTTGACCTAACTCACTCGGGTCGCTCGGAATAATAACGCGCCCTCGTTCCTTTGATGTGGTCCTCGCGACGGATGCGTGTGAAAGGTTAGAGTCAGTTTTGTCGTCCACACGAATAGCTGGGATAAGATTACGCGAGCTTATCCGAGGTCTATTAACTTACTCCTCATCCGGGTCTCTTTTAAATATATGTCAGAATGTTGAATGCATGTCATGTTATGGCAGAATGTTAAATGCGTGTTATGGCAGAATGTTGAATGCCTGTTATGGTAGAATGTTGAATGTCTGTTATGGTAAAATATTGAATGCGTGTTATGGCAGAATGTTGAATGCCTGTTATAGTAGAATATTGAATGCGTGTAATGGCAGAATTTTAAATGCCCGTTATGGTTGAATGTCTGTTATGGTAGAATGTTGAATGCGTGTTGTGGTAGAATGTTGAATGCGTGTTGTGGTAGAATGTTGAATGCGTGTTGTGGTAGAATGTTGAATGCCTGTTGTGGTAGAATGTTGAATGCGTGTTATGGCAGAATGTTGAATGCCTGTTATAGTAGAATATTGAATGCGTGTAATGGCAGAATTTTAAATGCCCGTTATGGTTGAATGTTGAATGTCTGTTATGGTAAAATATCGAATGCGTATTATGGCAGAATGTTGAATGCCTGTTATAGTAGAATGTTGAATGCGTGTAATGGCAGAATTTTAAATGCCCGTTATGGTTGAATGTTGAATGCGTGTTGTGGTAGAATGTTGAATGCGTGTTGTGGTAGAATGTTGAATGCCTGTGATGGTAGAAAGTTGAATGCGTGTAATGGCAGAATTTTAAATGCCCGTTATGGTTGAATGTTGAATGCTCGTTATGGTATAATGTTGAATGCCTGTTATGGTATAATGTTGAATGCCTGTTATGGTAGAATGTTGAATGCCTGTTATGGTAGAATGTTGAATGCCTGTTATGGTAGAATGTTGAATGCCTGTTATGGTAGAATGTAGAATGCGTGTCATGGTAGAATGTAGAATGCAATTAACACTCAGTGGTTACGCTGACTACGGACTGGTGTCTTGATTTGCAGTGTTTATTCACAGCAAGACTGTTACGTGGTTTCAGAGTCAAGAATTCCAGGCATTGAAACGATGAGGATGGGGGAGTATGCTAGGAAAAAAATGCCGAAATATCGCTGTGAGGACCAACGAGCCGTTGCGCCATTCGGAAAGCCCCTCCCCCTCTTTTTTTACCCTTCTAGTCGTGTAGCCACGATCCGCCCCTGTAGCCTGTGGCTATGAATGTCGGCAATTAACATTTCTAACCTGTTGACTTTGAATGCGCCCCCCCCCTTTTTTTTTCTTCCTTCTACTTCTGACGTTATTACGGCCTCACACACACGAGTATCGAACGTGACCCATCCGTCCGTTCGGTTCAGAAGCCCTCGTTGAAAGCCCCTCGGTGATCGGTTTCATTTGCCAGTAAGGTTGAAAATGTCAAAACGTCACGCGAACAGTAATGGACTGATCTTTCGGGAATCCTGTTGCCTCCCTTTCCTAATAAACATAAAATTATGTTTAGAGAACCAACAAAATCGAGCACAGCTTCTCTCTGCTCATCCATGTTCGGCATGCTTGGAAAACGGTAAATACAAATTCTTAATCTGGAAAAAGAGGATGCGCTAATAGAAAAACGGAAGTAGAAGGCAGTGACGCGCACAGTGTTGACATATTGTGTAGCCGAGTTATTTATACTTAAACTGGGAATATCCGAAAGGAGGCAAACATCTCACGGAGAGAACCGGGTTGTGACGACGGGAGAGAATTCCTTAATAACGTAAGGTCACAGGGGCGATGACGCGATGTTGACTTGTGTAAACTTTTGTTGACTCAGTCGACAGACACGAGTAGATTACGACTCTAGTTGGGGGTCAGGAACATTAGGGGCGAGAGTAGGAACGGTAACTCATTCATTGAAATGCTGGAATTTTGACCCTTTAATCGTATTTTAAGCTCGCTTTTCAGAATATTGATAATAATATGTCTAATTTTGACCGAGTCATTGGAAGGCCAAGTTATTATTAAAGCGTGGTTTGGTTTTGACTGTTTATTAATGCACCCATTTATTTATCTATAATTTTTTGTTCCAATTTTATGTCGATAACATTTTTACCCGGTAATCAATTTTATCTGCTTTCGTACAATTATTTTTAAAAAAATATATATTAAAGGTCATTTGGTGCGTGGGTTCTCAGTTGGAGTGGGGGAGACTCCATGATTTAACTTGAAAGTGCCATTAAAAAAAATCATAACCGAATATTTAGTAGCGGAAGTTGCAAATACACGATATTTTATATTTACAAACCCTGGAGGTGTGCCGGTAGCAGGGGTTGAGAATCCATGCAATGATAGTTCAGAGTTTAGGAGGGTTCTCAAGTTTAATCTCCCGGAAGGTGATGCTGGGCGCCGTGAAGACGGAATTAAACGGATGAGAACATAAATTAGCCTCGTTTTGAAGGCGCCGGGAGGCCGGGACTGAGGAACGCGTGAAATGGGTCATGGGTCTGAAAAAAGAGGTATTTGCCAGCAGATGGTCAAGCCACAGATGTCCGGCGTGGTTGGTGACGGACGCCGGATGTCCAGTGCGGTTGGTGTCGGACGCACGGTGTAGCTGGGCCTCCTTATTTATGAGCGTTTCCCCCTAGCAGACCTGGAACCCGTTGCCGTCTTTACGTCCGTGTCGCTGTTGATTCATTACCCTCCCTCCCTCCCCCTGTCTCTCTTTTTGACCACTGACCACTGTGGTCAACTCTTCTTGTTGGAAGTCACGCGTCCTTAAAACTGGGACGCACAGTTCACCTGCTGCTGATGTCCAGGCTCTGGTCGCGTAATTTATTTATTATTCGAGATCACTTTCACTGTTAGATGACCAGTCACGTGACTGTATAAAGTTCACCATTTTAAGGAAAGGCGTGTTTATTGGAGTAGGCTAACTCACTTCACTGACCATCTCGCGGAAATCTTTTTAAAAAAAATTTTTTATTTTATTTTATATAGTGATTATAGTCGATAGCGACACTTTCGTTCAAAGATAGGTCACGTGCTCTCATCCTAAGAAACACGGGTATCGGGTGGTGTGCTTTGTATTTTGCTTAAAGCACCACCTGTGGTGGTTGGAGATCCCCAGAGGGGCGCAGATGTCAGCAGTTTGCCGCCGAGCGTTAATTTGGGAGGAGATGGAATGTCGACCAGTGGATGAGTGGCGCGACAGGTTTACCCCTTGTCCACTGCATGTGGCTGGACAGCCCTGGACAGTTATCGCGAAAATCGAGGTCGCGTGTCGCGATGTTATCGGGAATATCAAGGTCGCGTGTCACTGTGTTATCGGGAATATCAAGGTCGCGTGTCACTGTGTTATCGGGAATATCAAGGTCGCGTGTCACGATGTTATCGGGAATATCAAGGTCGCGTGTCACGGTGTTATCGGGAATATCAAGGTCGCGTGTCACGATGTTATCGGGAATATTTGAGGTCGCGTGTCACGATTTTATCGTCCCACTCGTTGCGGGATCCACCACGCGACCTCCCTCATACACACCTAGCTGTATGACCCTTGAACTGTTGTTACCTGTAACTCAGTCCAATGTTTGGGTACTATACACTGTTACTGTTATGTTGCCGCACAGTCCACAGTCGATAATTTTAACATACTTTACTTTTATTTGATGTTAATAATATTTATAAATTATAATTTTATTTAAATTTTAAACGCAGTAAAAGCAGGGGTCTTCAACACATAATATTACTTGCGCTTTTAGTTACATTCTATATCAGTTTTAAACATATTTGAACTCTTTTTTTAGTGGTTGTTCAATAACTAGAGAACGAGAACACCTGTTCACATATCTCATCCTGTTGTATTTCACTCACCTTCTAAAGTAACAAGTACGGAGTAATGAGATACTTTTGATGAACTTGGCACTACGCAGGAAACACATTTTCATTAAGTATAAATATATTTGTACTTGTATTTTAACTTCTCTCGGATGACAGGACCTTTCTCCCCCCTCCAGCAAGGTTCGTTTGTCAGTGTGCAAAGTTACTCATGTGCAAAGTTGCACAACGTCTATTTTTCGTGTTTAATATTTTACAAAATTTGCTGCGTGGTAATTATAAACTGCTGCGCGGCGTCGGTCAGATATCTGCGCGGCTTCAATTGACCATTCCCCTCTCCCCACCCCAACCCCGTCATGGCCACCTCGTGCACACACACACACGGACATCCCCGATACAGGACGTCTTGCTGTCTTGCTGTCCGCCACGTTCGATCCAGTCACATTTAATAACATTTGTGTGGCGGGAAGAAACGTAAACTAAAAGCAGCTTAGCCCGAATTCTCCCGGCCCGATTATTGCTCGCCCCGGGCTTTCAAACTCTCTTCCCATGCCAAGCCTGGGCGCATTACACCAAGCCCGCCCCCCTCCCTCCTCTTTTTTTTTGGGCCCACCTTTCTTTTACCCCCTCCCTCTATTCCGTTTTACCCCGTTGTTTTTTTGTTTTTGTCCTCCCCACCAGTATTGGATTTTGTCCCCTGAGTTTTTGCAGGCGCTAGAAGACGGAGACACCAGGTCCCATCATGCTTTGCGGCGATGTCTTAAACAATTTCACCGGTCTCTTGAGGACGTTGAGGCCCGTGCACACACACAATCCCTTCCTTTTCCGAGAATTCAAGTTGGGAGTTTAAAGGGGACGGCTAGGTTTTCCTTTGAGGTAATTATTTCTGTTTTTCTTGCCATAATTTAACGTTTTCGTCCCCGTGACAAGAATGGTGCGATCTGACTTTTCACATCTTTTCTTGAGTAGCAAAACCATGAGGCTGAAAGGGGTGGATGGGGCGTGTGCTAAGTTGCACAGGATCCATTGTATGTGCATTCATTTTATTTTTTTTAAAGTTTACTGCGCGGTGATTCTAAACTGCTGCGCGGCGTCGGTCAGAACTATGTGCAGCTTAAAGGGAACATTGGGAACCGAGCATTCTTACACTGTTATAATGTACTGGCTAATTTACCTTTAATAAATTACGGCGGGTACCGTTTTAAAATTAGCATTTGGTGTTTAATATTGTGTGTTGAAGGAACTTACAGCCCGAGGGGAGGACGAGGGCGCCTGGCTAATGTGTAACCGAAACAAAAAGTTCGCGAATGACGACTGGTTGGCATTTTTTAAAAAAATGAAATAAAAATAGCTGATAAAAATATTAATATCACTGGTTTCACTGAAATCGAAGTGTTTTATGAAGTCAGCCTAACTATATTTCATCTTATGAGTCCGTTACTCAAAGTTTTGAAAGACGAGAATTTTGTAATTAAGAGCTGGCCGGGGGGCGTTTAATAATAACGTTTTTAGTATCAAACGTGAAGCGGGGAAAAAATCAATTTCAGTTATTCGCCATAAAAGATCATTAACTCTTACATTTTAAATATGCTCTTAAATAGAAATCTAGTTACACACCTTACCCCCCCCATCACCTCCTACCCATAACTCTACCCCACCGCTACCATTGCGTTAAAAGACTTAAGGCCTGCCTGGTACCAGTTCTCCCTTATAAGAGACATCATCTCCGGAGCCAAGCCATTATCAGGGGCCACCGCGTGCCAATCAATAAGCGATTATTTGTGTTAATGGACGGGAAATCACTGCGCCATTACGGAAACTAATTCCAAAGATGGGAAAAGTTCAGTTTACAACAAACATAACTCAGGTTTAAAAGAAAAAAAATAAAAATATTCAGCCCTCGCTTTCCTCTCGTTGGCTACCACCACTGCCTGCAACTCTAACGAGTTCCACTCGCCAACATGCAGCGGTGAAAAAATTCTCCCGGGCATAAAACCCTGCACAGGAAGCTTTGGTCAGTGCTTTGATGCTTTGTCTTCTTGCCCTCATCAATGTCCATAAAAATGAAGGGGCGTGGCGAGAGTTAATTAATAGTTGGAATAAGAGGAATAGAAAAGGCCGAGTCCTGTGAACTCTCATAGAGTTATCGATCCTCTCTTTTTAATGTTGCTGCCAAACGCCTCCGTTCATTAGCATTTTTATTGAATTTATTTTTTTTAAAGAAGGAATCCAATTTTTTTTTCTTCACATTTTTTTTAAAAATTCTGCTGAAAACGAAACTCTTGTCTGTTAATTCCATGTAAATTCTGAGAGTGTTTTCTTAAATTCCAAGAGTTGTATCTTGATTATGATTTTATTGCTCAAGGGAACCCCCCCCCCTCACCCCGCCCCCCTAATACAAGCGAGATTATGTAAAATTTATCACGTATTTAAATGTTCATGTTTTACAGCAAGTTCTATGTTAAATAATACATAAAATCTTTTTCTGCACAATTTTCCCCTCTCCTCATTACCCGTTAAAAAATTAGCCCCTCACACTTCCCTTCGAAATGGTCATTTTAAATTATTTTTTTGTGTGAAAAGAAATGGAAAAAAATGTGTGCTCTAAATTTGACCCGAGGGCGATCAATGGCGCGAGCTACAGGTTTCACAACTTTCCCGAGCAAGCCCTCGCCAGAACGAGAGATTATGACTCACGGGGCTGGGCAACAAGTGGGCTCGATTTATTGTCATTGCCCCATTCCCGTGTCCTCTTTTTATAGTTTTATGAATTCACATGGGGGACCCTCGGAGTGACCTCGGCGAGCGTCTAATGAAGACACGAGCATGGGGTAGAGAGGAACACGTGAGCACAAATGATGAAAATGGCGTCCTACACGACAAGGCACACGAATAAAAGCAGAGAAAGGGATAGAGGAGAGAGAGAGGGAAAGAGAGAGAGAGAGAGAGAGAGGAGAGAGAGAGAGAGAGAGAGAGACCGGGAACAGAGATAGTTCAGATTTTGTGGGTAAATCCGATCCAAGAATACGTGGGGACAAATTGGGGAGTAATTTTATGGATGAGTGTGACCGGGATGTGGGGGCTGGGGGTGGATCAATCCACTTGTTAGTGTTGGTAGTGGTGTTGATGTTGGTGTGGTGTGTGTCGATGTTGGTGGTGATGTCGATGTCGGTGTTGCTGGTGGTGTCGATGTCGGTGTTGCTGGTGGTGTCGATGTCGGTGTTGGTGGATCTGTTGGTCCATTGGTGGAAATGACTTTCCTTGGTTTAAAAAAAACATCCCAGCAACACGTCACGCCTGTTCAGTTGTTTTGATGCTCAGCAGACGACGTTGCGTGGCACCGGACCGGACTTTCCCGGCGTCATCCGATGAAAGTAGGTCACGGGGTGACCTTCAAGCGGACGCTGTTGAGAGACAGGGACCGTGTGGTCAAGTTAGACTGGCGTCGGTGAAAAGACCGGCTCGGACCGAGACGCACGTGCGTAGTAGAGCTCCAGACGAGACTCGCGAATACTGTTTGCTCGTTGTGGTCAACAGCAGACGATGAGCGGTAATCGAGGGCCACAAGTTTCCGGGAGGTACGCGCAAAGGGATACTTTAAAAGATATTCCAGTTTTTGCCATTGCCGCTCGAGAGACTCAAAATAATGAAGTTTTAAACAAATATCTTTTGAGATAAGTCCTCACGAAAAGCTTTTCATTTATATCTTAAATAATTTGCGTAAACTAAATACCCCCCACGGCGTTTCTATTAATAGATTTCCACCATGAAGTGACAAGGACTGTGCGCTTGCTCGCGTGCTGAACCCTACAGCTGCAGTGCCACCGAGAACTGCACTAAACCGATCAAAAGCTAACTTTTGATTTGTTCAATAATTGTGCACACAAATCACGTCCTGATATCTCTTAGCCCCACAACAAAACACGCCAATGACTGTCCACCTCCCCTTTCTTCCCCCGTAAAGACGTGTGTGTTATTTGTACAATCTTCCTCCCATTATAGCGATTTGGGCGTGGGTGGAAGAGAGAAGGGGGCACCTTTCTGCACATCACATGGACAAACCAATAGATTTACAGCCCCGGCAAATAGACCCGGGTCCTGAATCTAAGCCCACGGTCTTTTCAGCCGCGCAGAGCTCTGAGCAAACACGCGGGTCATCTTTTCCCAGTCTCCGTGTTTGCCGGGGTCCTCCTAGCCCCCCTCCCCCTTCACCCCAGGCCCCCCCCCACACCCATAAACTTGTCCTTTGACTCGAGTGAGAGAATTTTCTTTTATTCTTCTTCACATCCATTAAGTTGGTTTGTCTTCCTTTTAATAACATAAAAATGAACGGATTTTGATAAATTAGCGGATATGTAGAGGAGTGGCAATTCCGATAATGGAGACAAGGGAAGTTGGTCATAGATAGCCAGCGCGCGCGGTAGTGGGTCACATATAGCCAGTTGGTCGGGTGGTGGGTCACAGATAGCCAGCAGGTCGGGTGGTGTGTCACAGATAGCCATCTGGCCGGGAAGTGGGTCACATATAGCCAGCTGTCTGGGAAGTGGGTCACAGAAAGCCAGTTGCCCTTGACCACACCTCGACGCCATTTGAGCGTTGGTTATTGAAGTCGTTGCCTCTTCATTCAGTGTTGTTCACACCAGACACATTTGGTCAAGGCGCTTCTTTCGTGTTTTTCCTCTTATTCATTTTTTTGGATGGCGCCGACGCTGAAGTTCGATCGCTGTCTCTGGAATACCCTTCTCTGGACAGGAAGTCGTTTAGAAGTCTTCATCCTGCGTAACTAGGTCAAATGATAACCAGCGCTCACACCACTATTGAGTGACACCATTACCCGCTGTCACATCCTACAAGCGACACCATTACCCACTGTCACATCCTACAAGTGACACTATCACCCACTGTCACATGCCATTACCCACTGTCACATCCTACAAGTGACAGCATCACGCACTGTCACATCCTACAAGTGACACCATTACCCACTGTCACATACCATTACCCACTGTCAACTCCTACAAGTGACACCATTACCCACTGTCACATACCATTACCCACTGTCACATCCTACAAGCGACACCATCACCCACTGTCACATGCCATTACCCACTGTCACATGCCATTACCCACTGTCACATGCCATTACCCACTGTCACATCCTACAAGTGACACCATCACCCACTGTCACGTACCATTACCCACTGTCACATCCTACAAGTGACACCATCACCCACTGTCACATGCCATTACCCACTGGCACATGCCATTACCCACTGTCACATGCCATCACCCACTGTCACATGCCATTACCCACTGTCACATCCTACAAGTGACACCATCACCCACTGTCACATCCTACAAGCGACACCATCACCCACTGTCACATGCCATTACCCACTGTCACATGCCATTACCCACTGTCACATACCATTACCCACTGTCACATGCCATTACCCACTGTCACATCCTACAAGTGACACCATCACCCACTGTCACATGCCATTACCCACTGTCACATGCCATTACCCACTGTCACATCCTACAAGTGACACCATCACCCACTGTCACATGCCATTACCCACTGTCACATGCCATTACCCACTGTCACATCCTACAAGTGACACCATCACCCACTGTCACATTCCATTACCCACTGTCACATGCCATTACCCACTGTCACATGCCATTACCCACTGTCACATGCCATTACCCACTGTCACATCCTACAAGTGACACCATCACCCACTGTCACATACCATTACCCACTGTCACATCCTACAAGTGACACCATCACCCACTGTCACATGCCATTACCCACTGTCACATCCTACAAGTGACACCATCATGCACTGTCACATCCTACAAGCGACACCATTACCCACTGTCACATACCATTACCCACTGTCACATCCTACAAGTGACACCATCACCCACTGTCACATGCCATTACCCACTGTCACATGCCATTACACACTGTCACATACCATTACCCACTGTCACATGCCATTACCCACTGTCACATCCTACAAGTGACACCATCACCCACTGTCACATCCTACAAGTGACACCATCACCCACTGTCACATACCATTACCCACTGTCACATGCCATTACCCACTGTCACATGCCATTACCCACTGTCACATGCCATTACCCACTGTCACATCCTACAAGTGACACCATCACCCACTGTCACATGCACTATTATGTGCTGTTACATCCTCTGTTGTCTTTTCACTCCACTACCACGTAAACTTCGCCTACCCTATCTCCCACCACCGCCTCTACCACCCTCGCCCCCTCCTCGAACATCGGTCCCGCCCTTCCTTACCTTGTGGCTGCATATGACAACTCAATTTGTATTCCCTAACATCAACAGCCTCAAGACTACTTTTCTTTGGTCAACCACCCCTCACTCCTCCCCCAAGTGACTACACACACATCCCGCTTGCGCACCCCACCTCCCTTAGCACCCTCGGTCTAGTTATTATTTTGTTCTCCCAAGGAAGCCGTTTAACATTCGCCTCGTTTTAATATCGATTAGACAGAACTCGGAATTCCTCGCGTTGTAACCACTTCCACAACCCTCAAACCTAAACCACACAAAATTTCTTCTCCTTCTTTTTAAGCCTCAACTTTTCTAGCATTTTGTTCTCTACGTCTGTCGTAAACGGACAAGAAACCACTGAACAAATAAAAAACAAACAACAAACTTACGAGATTTCAACACGAGTTTTGATGACGTCATCCAAGGATAAAAAATATGAACAGCTTTTTATCTCACATAAAAAGAAAATAATGAAAAATTTGTAGGGTTCTGGGCCAGACATTTTGTCCAGAAAACATTTTTTGTACGAGTTAATTTTGTTGACATACCTGCCATGTGTTGAACTAACCCTAGATCAGCTGCGTTGTAACCCTAGATCAGCTGCGTTGTAACCCTAGATCAGCTGCGTTGTAACCCTAGATCAGCTGCGTTGTAACCCTAGATCAGCTGCGTTGTAACCCTAGATCAGCTGCGTTGTAACCCTAGATCAGCTGCGTTGTAACCCTAGATCAGCTGCGTTGTAACCCTAGATCAGCTGCGTTGTAACCCTAGATCAGCTGCGTTGGTTTCAGTTCGCGAAAAAATAATTTTAGTGGTGTATCGTTTTCCTCTCGACAGTTTAGCTCTCTCTCTCTCTCTCTCTCTCTCTCTCTCTCTCTCTCTCTCTCTCTCTCTATCTCTATCTCTCTCTATCTCTCTCTCTCTATCTCTATCTCTCTCCTCTCTCTCTATCTCTCTCTCTCTCTCTCTCTCTCTCTCTATCTATCTCTATCTCTATCTCTCTCTCTCTCCTCTCTCTCTCTCTCTCTCTCTCTATATATATATATATATATCTATCTATATATATATATCTCTATCTATATATATATATCTCTATCTATATATCTCTCTCTATCTATATATCTCTCTCTATCTATATCTCTCTCTATCTATATCTCTATCTCTATCTATATCTCTATCTATATCTCTATCTCTATCTCTATCTCTATCTCTCTCTCTCTCTCTCTCTCTCTCTCTCTCTCTCTCTCTGATTGTCACAATGTCTTCCGCTTCATCTCTCTCCTTCCTCTCCCTCTCTCCCAGCCATCTCTCCTCTCTCTTCCAACTCTCCCCACTCTCTCTCCACTCTCTCCTTTCTCCCCTCTCTATTGTCCCTTTTCTCTCTACATTCTCCCTCCCCTTCTCTGTCTTCTCTCTACTCTATCTCACCTTCTGTCTCCCTCTTTCTCTCTCCCCTCTCTCACTCTTCCAGAAATTACAAATTACCTGCGACTCCAAAAAAAAGCCTTGATCCCGCTAACACCCCCCCTCTCCCCACCACCATTTACCTTCAACGAGACCAATTTTTTTCTCTTAATTTCTTATTCTCCCTGTTTGGGTACTCCCTGAGGTCCTCGCCGTCTTAAGACCAACTCCGGCTTTTCTGTCGCTCCCTACTTCCTGTACCGCTCACAACAAGGACACTGGACAGCCCGGACAGTTGGACAGCACGAGTGTACATGGCGACCTCTCCAAGGGAGGCAAACATCCAGGAGGACGAGCCAACGGAAAGAAGTTTCGCACTGGCACACAAATATTGGCGGCAAACAGTTGAGACGGATTTAAGGGCCGGTCAAATCGGTGTCTAGCGGGCTTCGGCCTGGACCGCTAGGATGTTGTTGGGTGGACACAATGTTGCCGTGGATGGTGTGTAGCTGTGAGTCGTTGGGCGTGTGTGGTGGCGGGCGTGGACCAGGGCATGACATGTAGCAGTGGAGAAGTGGACATAGATATAATCTGTTAGCCTCTCTTGTGGTGTCATCGCTCGGATAAGAAATATCCCAGGATGTCGCTTCATATTGTTATCCTAAATAAAAAATATTTCATCCACATTTTCCCCGACGTTCAGGTGTCGCAGGGAGTACATCCGTTTGTGAGGAGGGTGGGTTCACCTCTCTAGGTACGCTGGTCCAAAACTCTCCAATCGCTTCATACATGTAAAACTATTAATGTATCTTAGGAGCCACTAATTCTTGCGCCTTTCTTTAATAGCCCTGCCCCTTTGTTTTTTATGTTTGTTAAAGTCTAATCCGCGTGGTTGGTAAGTATTTACACACACACACACACACATACACACACACATACACCTAATCCACATCTTAAAACCCCGAGATCTTGCCACCCAAAAAGGGAATTGAAGACGCCGAGCAAATCGGCCGAGCATGAGACGAGGGCAGTGTTTGCAATGCCTGGTACAGTATCCGGCGAGACACAGAGAGGATGCTTGAAGTTAAATGCAAATTGTCCCCCGCCCCCCTCTCACCCAATGACCGTTGTAGTGGGCCGCTCAGAGAGGACTGCACCGCTTCACTCTCACAAGATTGTACCACTTGGCATATTTGGGGCGCCGGTCCCACTCGCCTGATGTGGGGCGCAGGTTCTACTTGGCATACCCCGAAAAAAACCCACCAAAAACAACAAAAAACTTGAAACTCATGTGCTGTTTTTCTCCCTATACGAATGTAAAAGTACACACAGCCCCATCCCCTCCTGCATCCATCGCCCCATCACCCTACACGTGTAACACAAACACACCTACAGCCTCCTCACAAACTCACACACAGTCACCTTTCAGTAGGTCACCAGAGCCATTTGATCGGCTCAAGGTCATTCCACTCTATCGAATTCATTGAAGCCTCCAAATCAGTTAGGTACGAAGCGATCCCGTTCTCCACCCCTCCCTCCACCCCTCCCTCCCTCCCCCCACCCCTCCCTCCCTCCCCCCTCGCATAGTGCCAGACACCGCCTGGACGTCGCCATCGTCATTTGGTGGAGTCGAACGCGACTCTTACCCGACGGCGACTCTGACGCCGGCACGCACAGGTCACTTGACGAGGGTGACCTGTCAATGTCATTGACGCGACAACTTTTCTCGGAAAAAAGATCATAATGGTTTATTACAAATAACCCACGAAGTTTTGACTCCTCGTTGAACAAGCCAACTCCTCGATCTTTTGCCAGAGTCGACTACATCAACAAGGCTCTCGAGCCCCCCCCCAGCCCCCCCCCTCTCTATCGTGTCTCGTTCACAACACATCTCAGCTTGGTCGGTACCTCTCGTATCTCTCTAACCCCAGAACTCCAGCAACAGTTACTACATCAGAGTGTTTGGAGGTCACCTTCCAGAGAAGACACCCCCACCACCACCGGTGTCTTAATGCAACGACCCCCCTTCCTCCCCTTCCTCCACAGCTCCAACCTTGCCCTCCTGTTCCAATTAGCAGATTGAAATTGAGGGTGTGGGCTGAACCCGGGGTGGGGGGGGGGCATGGGGAGCTGACGCCCCTGATCGTCAATTAAATGCCACTTCCTCTCTGGTGACTAAAAGCTGATTTACTTTTTTTTTAAGTTTTCTTTTTTAAAATCCGAAAACAGGCTATTGCTTTGGTGAGTCAAATACAGATGTTTCTCTTTCGTCATCACGCTTTCCAAGTGATAACATGTATCTTAAAAAAAATAAAATAAGTAAGCAACAAAATAAATTATACTTTATTATTTTTGCTGTTTAAATTTTAAGGATATATTTCATGGATGCTTCACATTTGTAGTAGGAAATGGTGAATAGGTTGATATTATATGAATACATGAAATTATGTCTTACGAGACATAAGGAAGCCAACAACAACATGAAATTATGGATTGATATGTGACTTGGATACATGACAATTTATTGATGCAGTAATTTTCGGCGTTGATTAAACTAAAATCAATAGCCTACGACAAAATCATTAATTTTATCGACCTTTAAAAGAATATTAAAAGAATTAAAAAGTGTTAAAACGACTGTTACCAAAACTTGAAATGTGAGAACCACTGGATAAGTAAGTTAAAGAGGATGGGGTTGTCACTCCGTCAGCCATTTTAAATCACGTGATCTGAGGGACTCCTGCTTCCTTTTGTCCCCCCTTTGTCCACATGAGCCGTTAGCTGTCTATGCCAACATAACTCCCTCTCTCTGGTCTACTCGTTTCACTGTTCACATCTCGGTGGTCTGAAATTAGATACAAAGTAAAAGAGGCCGCCGTTTAAAAAACAACACTCGACTACGCGAATGTTTCTCTACAATGATTCCCGTGAGTGGATTGTTCCATGTTGTTTGCTGGTGGCCGGTTGTTTGTGGTCGGCGTTTGAAGTCTGAATAGAGTTATCGTGTAACAATCTCGGGGGGTTGAAGATTGGATCTGATTGCAGTACTCATTCGAGCCCGTGGTCGAGGTATTTTATTCTAATTCAACTCGCAGCTTGAGGTTTAAAATCATTTATGTTTGAACTAGGAACGGAACAACACAAATATGAAATTAGTTTTAACAAAAAATAAAAAAGACAGAACGGCTTCCTTCTTTATAGACAACACCAGCTCCAAGTTGAGCCTGCTTCTATGGGTCGGGACCCCTGCTCAAGGAGTCGGGTCCTTTTCAAGGAGTCGGGTCCTTTTCAAGGAGTCAGGACCTCTGCACGTCGATTCAGGCCGACTCAGAACCTTGAACTTGCATGCGACATTGCTGCATATACAAGTAAGGGACTCTTCTGCGTGGCGTAATGATCTATTAAAAGAAGCGTTGTCATAGATATCTGTTTAGAACAAAACTACCTGCATGGCCGCTGCTCTCTCTTAAAGGTACCTAAAAAGACCACTGCCCTCGCCTCATAGCAAAGCTCAAAAGGTCACCCTCATCCCCTCGAGCCGACGGAGCCGGAAAGTACAAAAGTCTCGCGGAAAGAAAGAGCGAGCGAAAGAAAGAATAAAAATCATTCAAAATGTTTTATTATTTTGATTTCGCTTTTCTCTTAAACGATCCCGGACGACGGTGGTCCCTTTTCACTGGCCGGTAAAGTTGCCCATAGTGTCCGGTATTTGGTGTGTCAACACGGGCCCCGGCCGGCCGATGGGTTGACTTTACGGATCAGCAGGGGGGGGGGACCGGTCCGTGAGAGTCGTCCAGTAGTTAAGGTATGGCGGTCTGTTGATAATTCGGCTGTCAGACGGTGAGAGATTGAGGCAGGAATAATCCCTGGGAAATATGTGCCTTGGCATGAAGAAGTAGTGACCGGGCCCCACGAGGGAGAAGGGATTAGTGGCTCTCTCTGTGTGTGTGTGTGTGTGTGAGTGTGAGTGTCGATGGCCGATGGGTGTGAAGGAGGTGAATGTGGAAGTGGAGTGCTCGTATGTATTTATTCCTTTAGTGGTAGACATCTCGGTGGATGTAGACGTTATTAACGTCGAGAGAAATTATTATGTACACAAATG
Source organism: Ampullaceana balthica (assembly GCA_944989445.1). Classification (NCBI taxonomy): domain Eukaryota; kingdom Metazoa; phylum Mollusca; class Gastropoda; family Lymnaeidae; genus Ampullaceana; species Ampullaceana balthica. The sequence continues at coordinate 34,728 of CALYLW010000864.1, forward strand.
AAGAGGAAAGGATTGGCGCTTGGCACCCACTCGTGTGAGATGATATTTGACGGTGTCAAAAACTCAACGGAACGTTTGGCACATAGAACACACACAAAACAATTAATGGGCCAGAAATGCTTTTATTTCAGATATTGCTGATATCGTTGGGCGATGGCCGATCGAGGGCTTAAACTATGTAAACATCTGGTTAAATAGCATTTCTCTGACTCGTCAACTGTGTTGTAAATCAAATCTTATAGATATTAGTTAAGCTAATTTGCATCCCTACAAATTTTGTGACCCGCTCCGCCCCACTCCGTCAATAAAAAACCTTTGGTGAGTTTGTTTGCAATCTCTCTGTCTTCTCGGGCTGTGGAACATATATGCGAGAGTTAATCAACCGGCCGTTTAAAAATAGACTATAGATCCGAAATCCTGCGGTGTTCAAGAACAGGGTTTACCCAAAAATAGTAGCGTTGACGAATTACAGGGAAGATAACTAGGTATCTAATTAAAGTATTTTGTCTCGGCGGACGCAATCCTTGATTCTATATTTGGAATGGAAAGCAGAAATCTACAAGATACAAAAGTGACATGCCGGGTAGTCAATAATAATAATAAGTAAACAATGGCCGGGTTGGGAGCGCATTGAGACACACCATCACACACGCGCACTCACACACACACCATAACACACGCGCACTCACACACACACACACCATCACACACGCCCTCTCTCACACACACCATAACACACGCGCACTCACACACACACACACCATCACACACACCCTCTCTCACACACACCATAACACACGCGCACTCACACACACACACACACCATCACACACGCCCTCTCTCACACACACCATCACACACGCCCACTCTCACACACCATCACACACGCGCACTCACACACACACAATCACACACGCGCACTCACACACACACACACCATCACACACGCCCTCTCTCACAAACACCATTACACACGCGCATTCTCACACACACACCTTCACACACGCCCGTTCTCACACACCATCACACACGCGCACTCACACACACACAATCACACACGCGTAATCACACACACACCATCACACGCGTACTCACACGCACAATCACACACGCGTACTCACACACACACACACCATCACACACCCTCGCACTCACACACACATCATCACACACGCGCACTCCCTAACTCACTCACACATCCGGTATTCCCCAAACAGTTTAAAATCCCATTGATCGATCTGCTACTCTCTGATCCCCGATTTCACAAAATTCAATACGAGGCTCTGGTGGCCTGGAAATAACTACCCGCGGTCACGCCTGACTGCACTCTTGTTTTTCTCACCCCCCTCCTCCCGCCCCCATTTCCATCAGATCTGTTGTTGGGAGGATAGCCAGTATTTATTCTATTTCCGGTTTGCTGGTTCTGGAACCCGGTTATCGCTTTTTATTTTTTGGTTGGGTTGTTAAAACAATGTCTGGTCTGCTTTCAACCCCCCAAACCCCTCTCCCAACATTAATCTCCTTGATGACTGAGTGGGTATGAGTTGTTACAAACTGGCGACTATTCGGGCAGAGGACATAGACAATTTATTTCATGCGAGTGGGGTGATGGTGGGTGGGGAAATTGTTGGGGATGGTGATGGTTGTGGAGGCGGTGTCTTGTATTACGTCATGGGAGGGGGGGGTCGGTGTTTAGAGGACTTTCTACATTTAATCATGGCAACAGTCGAATCACGCAGTGACGTCACGTGTCGCTGGCTGATTGGTTGGTTGGTTGGACGTGACGTCATTGGGGTTAGTTTTGAGAGTTTATTTGAATCTATTCGCTGGGAATAGTTTACACCAACGTGGATGGACGACTGTAACACATGAAGTCAGGTTTGACTTAGTGAAACTCATTAGTCAAGTTTGACTGATCGGTGCCACTATAATTATTTTGTATGTTTACGCAGGTTCAAGTGAATCCCTTGTTTGAGAACCACTTGTAATATTTCAATCATAGTGCACCCAACTGACACCACGCCCCTCAACTAAGAACCCGCCCCCCCAACTGACACCATGCCCCTCAACTAACACCCCGCCCCACAACTGACAGCCCGCCCCCTTACTGACAGCCCGCCCCAACTGACACCACGCCCCACAACTGAAAGCCCGCCCCCTTACTGACAGCCCGCCCCATTACTGACAGCCCGCTCCCTTACTGACAGCTCGCCCCCTACCCCCGATGATGCAAGTGGTGTCAGATATAAGTACATCAGTGACACGTGTACCAGTATTGACCTGTCTTGGAGATCATCGTATCCGTATACCAACACGATCTTTGAACCTGGTCCTGATCGACTCGCTGGTGGTGGCATTGCGTCATCATCATTAGGGCGGGCATCTCTCAATATCCCATAGCTGAAACAAATTCCCCTTCAGGCGGGCACGAACAATGACATCCGACATCAAGGTAATGACATGTGACATCAATGATCCCCACAGAGTGGTATTAAATAGATGTAAATATTCACTGTTGTATTTACGGAATTTAACAGCCGCGGGCGATTTCCGCAACCGAATTTCGTGGTTATATAAAAAGTATATGTTCTATTTAGTATTGGCATGATTGTATATCGATATTCGAAATCGGTCGATGCAATGCTGTGCATGGAAGTACATGTATTGTGTTATAGAAACATGAATGTTGGGTTGTTTTTTTGTTTTGTTTTTTAAAGTAGAAGAACAAATATCTCAACAGGAAATTTATTCACTCTTCTCATGCCATTGGAGTGATTGTCTATATCTATACTATACACCTGTTAAAGGTAGAAATCTCGAGGTGTTAGTGTTGCTCTTAAAATGTGATGACCACCATACTGTAAATTATTCGCTATAACATCACATATCCTTTAACAAACAAGAAAAAAAAACCCAAAAAATTAGACCCGACTCGCGGCGCAGCATACGCCGCACCATACGCCGCTCGATGGTAGAACATTTTAACAACAATGAAACACGCTTCTTCTTTTTCTTTCCTCACTTCCTGTCGTTCGATAAAGTGCGTTTCGGTGCGGATGTGCACAGTACTACATATTATATGTTATATGGTAGCGTGTATCGTCTCGTCATGTTTGTGTAAGAAATCGTGTTTCTCACATTAAAGAGCTACAAGTATTTTTAATTTAAGAAACATGATTTCTCACTCTTCAATTTTAAGAAACAAGATTTATTACAAAGCATACGAGACAATACACACTACCATGTTATATAGACTACGTCCTGCTTGCTTGCTCTGTCGAAGTGTAAATTTAAATATTTTTTTTTAAAATCACGTCTTATTTATGAACGTTCTGATGTAAGCTTTTGTCTGATGTAAGCTTTTGTCTGATGTAAGCTTTTGTCTGATGTAAGCTTTTGTCTGATGTAAGCTTTTGTCTGATGTAAGCTTTTGTTTGATGTAAGCTTTTGTCTGATGTAAGCTTTTGTCTGATGGAAGTTTCTACTACAATAATCCAACGTCTTTTAACTATTCCGGTTGTTGGGGGTGGGGTGGGGGGCGCATTTCAATGAAACACGCGTTGCCTGGTCTGTTTACGTATGTGCATAGTTAATAAGGGGAGATTACACGACGGACAATGAGCTGACTTCCATTAGGGAAATTCTCAGAGCTGTTCGACCGTAGGAAGTACTTCTGTTATGATTCTTTATTTTAGACTCCCGGGACGGGTTTTTAAGAGGAGGGGGGAGGGGGCGCACGGAAAGGGTATAATGAAGTAAACATTAAGTCGATAATAACGATGTCATTATTTCACCGCTGACATTTTCCTTTCAGTTTTTATTGTCTTATCCTGTCAACGCTTAGCAGATGTCCCCCCCCCGCCCCGCCCCGCCCCTCACAACCTCAGCCTACAGCGCCCTGCCTCTCTAGCAGTACCCACAAACTCCACCCCCCCAAACCTCAACTTTTAACTCCCATTAACCCATTCACACATGTTGCTGGGGGGACCATTTTCACCTCACATCTACACATGTTGCTGGGGGGTCCATCGTCACCTCACATCCACACATATTGCTGGGGGGACCATCGTCACCTCACATCTACACATGTTGCTGGGGGGGGGCATCTTCACCTCACATCCACACATATTGCTGGGGGGACCATCGTCACCTCACATCTACACATGTTGCTGGGGGGGGCATCTTCACCTCACATCCACACATATTGCTGGGGGGACCATCTTCACCTCACATCTACACATGTTGCTGGGGGGGGGCATCTTCACCTCACATCCACACATATTGCTGGGGGGACCATCTTCACCTCACATCTACACATGTTGCTGGGGGGACCATCTTCACCTCACATCTATACATGTTGCTGGGGGGGGCCCATCGTCACCTCACATCCACACATATTGCTGGGGGGCCCATCTTCACCTCACATCTACACATGTTGCTGGGGGGGGGGCATCTTCGCTTATCAATCATTTTATGTTATAGCGCTCCGGTTAATTTTTAATTTATGTATATCTTCTACGGTGTGGGCGATCTGATATGGTGATATAACTAGTTCTAACAAATTTAATTTGGTTCAATGCTTTTTTTCTTCTTAAATCGTGCCTCTTAATGACTGTCTCACTATTCAATCGATTCACTAACGATTCACCGACACATTTCAGCGTGTTTTTTTTCCTCAGGGTCATTTTATGTTTAAAAAAAAATGTTGCCATCAATCGATAGAAGGTACTACCCAATCACTACACACTCTCTCTTCTCTCTACATTTCACCCATACATCAACGCTGGTCCCAGGGGCTTTCACCCTAGTCTTCCCCCTCCTCCTCTAAACAAAAACACTGCGCAAGTCTACATAAAATATTTAGCTGTAGAATCTATCTTCCCCAAGCAAGGCGTTAACAGACATTGACTTTGTCGATCTAACAAGATGTGTCGGTGTGGTCCGGCTACGCTGAGAAATGTTGGTGCGGTCCGGCCACAATGAGAAATGTTGGTGCGGTCCAGCCACAATGACAAATGTTGGTGTGGTCCGGCCACAATGACAAATGTTGGTGTGGTCCGGCCACAATGACAAATGTTGGTGCGGTCCAGCCACAATGACAAATGTTGGTGTGGTCCGGCCACAATGACAAATGTTGGCGTGGTCCAGCCGCAATGACAAATGTTGGCGTGGTCCAGCCACAACGACAAATGTTGGTGTGGTCCAGCCACCCTGAGAAATTATGCTGTGTTCCGACTACCCTAAGATATGATGCTGTGGTCCAGCCACCCTGAGTATCGAGAAATGAAAAGCATCCGTTGTAAGGACCACCGCTGTGTAATTATTTTATGTACCGTGTCAGATTTGTTGATCCGATCCCGGAGGTAAATCATTTGGGCTGACCGCTGGCCGATCTCCGATAGGCCTTTGGATGTTGTGGCTACCTCGCTCGGACATAATTTCGCTTCTTAGCGGCTATCTCCTCGCGGCATCAGTAATTACCCGGGGAAAGTAGGGGTGGGGGGGGGTTACGACAACATGTGTGAGCTGGAGTGGTATCCCTTTTAAAGTATAGACCGGACCGTCCACGGACTCTCCTCCTCCCCCATCGCCCCCCCTCCAAATCATTCAATTACGTGGTCTCCTCCCCCCCCCCGCCCCACTTTTTCGTGTGAGAGGGTATCGGACTTTTTAATCAAACCCGGGCGAGCGGTTCATAAAAATCTCCGGAGACCATTCCACACCCGACCCCCCCTTCCTTTACCATCCACCCCGTACCTTTTGTTGGTATTGTGGGGTCAGTGCTGAAAACCACACGCAGACCCCTGGACCCACCTGTCCTGATGGGTCTCACAGATAGTAGATCATGGGTCGTTGCTTAAAGCGGTATCGTAATGTCAATTTCGCGGGTCCGTCCAGGTCTTTTCTCTCTCTCCCGCCCCCCATACACAAACTTCACATGGACAAAATTTCAATTCGTACGGAATTCTTTTTATTTAGTTTGTCACCTACGTCCCTGCCGTTGTTGTGGTGTGGTCGGGTTTGGGTGGAGCGTCGTTGCCGTGTGGGTGGTTTGTAAGGAAAACCGAACACTGTCGCCGAGGGTGAATCAAGATAGCGAGACGTCTTGTAAAGGAGCGGACATTCTCGGTGGACACTCGTCGATTGTCCAGATAGCGAGCCTTTCAAAGAGGGCCACATAGTCGCCGAGATGAAAAGTTATTTCTCGAGTGACGAGGGTCAAACTTACACATTTAATGAACAGTAATCCCGCCTCGTGACGTGACGTCATACGTCATTAGGTCCGACCCTGTCTGGTCGTTTGTAGTCTGTGCACGGTCTAATTGAAATCAAATGAGGTATTTTTCTTAGAAATTATTTCCCAAATGAAATTCTCCAAGATACTTTTCTTACTGTCTGTATGCCACACACATTTCTTTATCAAGAACCATCTAGTTTTTTTATCATGTACACATACGTTTCACTTAAGCCAGGAATCTCCCGTTTCCAAGTCTTTATCGATATTGTTGTTTTATACCTGTGCTCCAAGTAAATAGAAGAACGAAATTCAGCTGTCGCATTTATCTACACGCCATGTATGCTAAATAGACATTGCATTATGCGTTATAGACATCGCAGTATGCGTTATTGTCATTGCAATACACGTTATTGCCATCGCAATATACGTTATTGTCATCGCAATACACGTTATTGCCATCGCAATACACGTTATTGCCATCGCAATATACGTTATTGCCATCGCAATATACGTTATTGCCATCGCAATATACGTTATTGTCATTGCAATACACGTTATTGTCATTGCAATACACGTTATTGTCATCGCAATATACGTCATTGCCATCGCAATATACGTTATTGTCATCGCAATATACGTTATTGTCATCGCAATACACGTTATTGTCATCGCAATATACGTTATTGTCATCGCAATATACGTTATTGTCATCGCAATATACGTTATTGCCATCGCAATATACGTTATTGCCATCGCAATATACGTTATTGTCATTGCAATACACGTTATTGTCATCGCAATATACGTCATTGCCATCGCAATATACGTTATTGCCATCGCAATATACGTTATTGCCATCGCAATATACGTTATTGCCATCGCAATACACGTTATTGCCATCGCAATATACGTCATTGCCATCGCAATATACGTTATTGCCATCGCAATATACGTTATTGTCATCGCAATATACGTTATTGTCATCGCAATATACGTTATTGTCATCGCAATATACGTTATTGTCATCGCAATATGCGTTATTGTCATCGCAATATACGTTATTGTCATCGCAATATACGTTATTGTCATCGCAATATACGTTATTGTCATCGCAATATACGTTATTGTCATCGCAATATACGTTATTGTCATCGCAATATACGTTATTGTCATCGCAATATACGTTATTGTCATCGCAATATACGTTATTGTCATCGCAATACACGTTATTGTCATCGCAATATACGTTATTGTCATCGCAATACACGTTATTGTCATCGCAATACACGTTATTGTCATCGCAATACACGTTATTGTCATCGCAATATACGTTATTGTCATCGCAATACACGTTATTGTCATCGCAATACACGTTATTGTCATCGCAATATACGTTATTGCCATCGCGAAGACGAGCGCTAATGTTTCCGCCAATGCTTCCGGAAACTGTCGATCTGAACCGAGGGTGACACCCTTCGTTAGCTGGGGTCAGACCGCCACACGGTGAGTGTCCACCACCGTCATCCACACCGACCTTTTAGGCCCACGGCCATCATCAAATAAATCTGAACCACAGTGACACCGCAGCCATCACCACCATACCCGCCACCAACACCACCACACCCGCCACCAACAGCCTAAAGGCCAGGTCGCTGCGGCCGCCATCAAAAGTGTACCATTAGCCATCTTAACTAACAGCTGACCCCCCGGGGGGATGGGGTGGGGGAGGGGCTTTTGGAGGGGGTGACTTAGTCATCAACGGACGAGCTGTCCGGTGCCCGAATGTAATGACCAGTGGCCGGCCACTTGTGCGTCCATGCTCATCATGAAATGGTCGTCATTTTCTTCTTTCCGTTGTGGAAGCCCTGATGGTAATGGGCGTAAGTTCAGGTCAGCGATGGTCCGTCAGCTGACCATCACCCGCTAATGGTCAGCACGTGTCGATAATGTGATGGTGGTTAAAGACGGACCTGTCGTTTGCGGTCCTTGGATGCCAATCACCGGAAGCGTAATGGCTCGAAGATTTTGAAATAATAAGATCCTGAAATGAGAAGGTCCTGAAATATGATCATCAAATAAGAAAATCCTGAAATTAGACGATCATGAAAAAGACGATCGTGAATTTAGATCATGAAATAAGATCATGAAATAAGATCATGAAATAAGATCATCAAATAAAATCATCAAATAAGATCATCAAATAAAATCATCAAATAAGATCATCAAATAAGAAAGTCCTGAAATTAGACGATCATGAAATCAGACGATCGTGAAGTTAGATCATGAAATAGATCATGAAATAAGATCATCAAATGAGATCATGAAATAAGAAAATCCTGATCTTAGAAGGTTGTGAAATTAGACGAATTGTGAAAAGAGAAGATCATGAAATAAGAAGATCTTCAAATAAGAAGATATTCAATATAAGTTTCACCGAGTCCACGGTCCACTCAACATGTGCTCGGACAATGACCCTCGGAGGTTTGAACATAACATTTGGTTCATATTCAAAACATCACCCTGTGTTTCATCATTGAAGTTCATTTCCAAAGTCCTCTATTTTTATAATGGCCGGTGTTACAATAAATGGACTGTATGGCCGGTGTTACAATAAATGGACTGTATGGCCGGTGTTACAATAAATGGACTGTATGGCCGGTGTTACAATAAATGGACTGTATGGCCGGTGTTACAATAAATGGACTGTATGGCCGGTGTTACAATAAATGGACTGCATGGCCGGTGTTACAATAAATGGACTGCATGGCCGGTGTTACAATAAATGGACTGCATGGCCGGTGTTACAATAAATGGACTGTATGGCCGGTGTTAAGGCTACGGCGTTTCACGACGTCCGCCAATCGGCAGTGGTCAGTCCATTCCCGGCCGAACTGACCCCTTAAGCGTCCTCTGTAATCGGAGACGATGATCTGACATAAAAAGCCGAGCGGTGTGACCGGGTCATTGCAATACCCAACCGGACAGTTGACCTTCTGGTGGACAATGGGCCCCATTCAACCGGGTATTTTGTTATACGGGCATATTTTCCACTGAACTGGGGGCCCGTCTTGGGGGGTCCGGCTTTAGATGCTAAAGTTTTAACAAAGCAATCAAAAAGTCACTTCACGTCTGCCGATGAGATAGACATCTGGATTCTTGACGTCACTGGTTCGCTGAGCCAGCACCACAAAGGTTACGAGATTAAATTTATCTCATTGTGTTGTGAGGAAATGCAGGGACTATCTTCAAAAGAGGAGGGGCGGTTGCAGGAGTCAGAGCTAAGGTAGATAATTGATGACCCCCCCCCCTCACCGATTGTGTTAAATAATAACTGTTGAAAAAAAACCCTGTTAAAATATAGTATTAAGATTTTTTGTTTTGACGTCTTCTCCGTGGTCCAATTTACTGAAATGAGCCATTACTCCACGTTTAGACTCACTACCTCCAGATTTAGTCTCACTACCTCCACATTTAGTCTCACTACCACCACGTTTAGACTCACTACCTCCAGATTTAGTCTCACTACCATCACGTTTAGTCTCATTTACACCACATTTAGTCTCACTAAAATACAAAATACACAAACCAATTGTGCAATTAAAACAATAAATTTGAGCTTTATTTTAAACTAAAACGACAATAGACGTTTCGGCTAATGATAATGCGTTCATCAGTACAATAACATAAAAAAAGGTATTCTGGATGATATATTAGTCTCACTACACCATATTTAGTCTCATTACCTCCATATTTAGTATCACTCTCCTCTCCCCCAAGTACGTTTAGTATTAATCATAGACCGACCCAAAAATACCCCCCCCCACCTTTTTGGGTCACACTCTCCCCCCATCCCACACCCCGCCCGAAGGGCCGTGATTTATCCACGCCAACTTGAATCACCATTGCCCCTAACGTCATGTTGACCACTTCAGCGGGGATGACCGTTCGGCCTTTCGAGGTGAAAGACGTGAAGTGGGCCAGAGTGGACCGTGACCGCGGACCATTGATGATCGTCCACCAAGGAGGAGAACCAGTGATCCGTGTCTTACCGTGCTAGCGTGGGGGGCACTCAAGGGTCGTTCGGCCCTTCCAGCTAATTTATGTCGCGTCCGTCTTTGGCGGATGTTTGAGTTTGTACAGGTGGGCATAATAACCCTCGCCAGCAGCCTCGGAATTCATAAATAGTAAATACTTTGATTATTTCTTTATGGTTATTTCGACGGAAAGATCTCTTAACTACAATATGTAATTGTGTGCGAAGACAATAGGTGCTGCTCGTTTTTAAATCCCTTATATTAACTTCGCGGCCGTCTCTGTCTGTCTCTCTCTCATCATCTCTCTCATCATCTCTCTCATGGGCTCGGCGGGCGGAAAAACAAAAGTCGAAAATGACCCACTTCCCGTGATCCGATCGAACTGAAATTTGGCACACGGACCCGTCTAACCTAACAATGCATCGTATCAAAATTTCAGATCAATCGAACGTACCGTAATTAAATTAATGCATTTTTAGTTTATCCTTATATGAGGTATGTAATTTAAATTCACTGTTTGTTATTGTTTTTTTTCCCACGTGAAATTTTGAGCTGACGCATTGAGGCGACCCAACGAAGCGACGGGCGCTTTTGTTTACATTTTACGTGTCACTCTGAGCTCGGTCAAGCGAATCGGTGACCAGACTTTTCCCCTCTCCCCCCCCCACCCCCCCCCCACTAGGGTTATGATGCAAAGTTGAGTTAAGACAGATTCAGTCTGTAAATGTTTGAAGATAATCAATACTGTTAGTTATGTCTCATATATAAGGGATTTATAGTCAAAAACTTTGTTTTTACGGGTTTGTTTTTTAAATCCCTTATATTAACTTCACCGCCGTCTCTGTCTCTCTCTCTCTCTCTGTCTGTCTGTCGTCATCTCATGGGCGGGCGGAAAAACAAAAGTCGAAAATGACCCACTTCCCGTGATTTGATCGAGCTGAAATTTGGCACACGGACCCGTCTAACCTAACAATGCATCGTATCAAAATTTCAGATCGATCGAACGTACCGTAATTAAATTAATGCATTTTTAATTTATCCTTATATGAGGTATGTAGTTCAAATTCACGGTTTGTTATTGTTTTTTTCCCCACGTGAAATTTTGAGTTGAGGCGACCCGTCGAAGCGCCGGGGCACTTTTGTTTACATTTTACGTGTCACGCTGAGCTCGGTCAAGCGAATCGGTGACCAGACTTTTCCCCTCTCACCCTCAGGGTTATGAAGCAAACTTGAGTTAAGACAGATTCAGTCTGTAGATGTTTGAAAATAATCAATACTGTTAGTTATGTCTCATATATAAGGGATTTATAGTCAAAAACTTTGTTTTTACGGGTTTGTTTTATTCTCTTTTCCCTGGGATTGGGGTGGGGGTCTTACGGGCGTTGTGCAGAGATTGTGCGCTGGGGAAAGGGAGGACAAACTATGTGTACCGCCGCTGGTTTTACCTACCCGAGCTGCGCCTCTGGTGACCGACATAGTGACACCCAACGGAAGCTCCTTTACAATTATTATAATAATTTGATAATTATATAGCGTAGTACCCCAGGAAAAAAAACAGAAGAAAAAAAACTAAACATTTATAGTTTCAGTTCTATCAATCTGTAATTTTTTCGATGTTCAAAATGCCTTTGTGAACTAGCGTTTAATAACCTTGGACCCCATATTTTTACAGCAAATTCAAATTTCGATTTCATCTCTTGAACATTGTTGTAGTCACCCTCAGTCCTCTATTGCAAATCTTGAAATTTACATGGGTTGTTATTTGTTGGACATCAACTAATTTCTGTCTCCTTGTCTTAACCCCGGCTTGAAGAAAAAAATAAAATAAATTCGGCCATCACAACTCCGACCTTCACCTCTGACCTTAGTCTAAACACCCCGCCCCCACCCCCACCCGATGAAGTGGTTGCCGACCCGCCGGTGTAATGCGTGCACCAAAGACAAACAGGATCACAGAGCTGGTTATGAATATGCTGATCGTTAGCTCGACTTTGGCAGTCTGCACCGTGACGTTTACTTATTTTTGCACGGGCTTTTTGTTGATTTTGAAACCCGAACCTCTGCAGTAAGCTCCCGTGAAATCCTCCCTCGCCACCCCTCCCCCCTCACAACCCCCTCCCACCACCGCCCTTCATCGTGCCTTATTATAGCGCCCCAGTGTTTTCTTGCATGTGAAACGAAGCGAGCGTCGGGCTTCAAATAAACAAGACAAGTGTGTCCTGAGCTACATGCTTTAGTACACGTGCTCACGTCTCGAAACGTTTAAAGACCTCGCTCACAGGCTCAAATTAAGATGGAAGGTGTCATGTTTGAGATATGAAGGCGCTTGTGGGAATAAGGAGGATGGGATGGACCAGAAAAGACACATGGGTTTTCTGCAATTGAGGATTCGTGGAAAGGTTTGTGACTCAATGGTACAGTTTCTGGATGACATAATGGTACAGTTTCTAGAAGACACAATGGTACAGTTTCTATACAACTCAATGGTACAGTTTCTGATAAGACAATGGTACAGTTTCTAAATGACACAGTGGTACCGTTTCTGGACAACACAGTGGTACAGTTTCTGGATGACACAATGGTACAGTTTCTGGATGACACAATGGTACAGTTACTGGATGACACAATGGTACAGTTACTGGATGACACAACGGTACAGTTACTGGATGACACAGTGGTACCGTTTCTGGACGACACAATGGTACAGTTTCTGGATGACACAATGGTACAGTTACTGGATGACACAATGGTACAGTTACTGGATGACACAACGGTACAGTTACTGGATGACACAATGGTACAGTTACTGGATGACACAACGGTACAGTTACTGGATGACACAACGGTACAGTTACTGGATGACACAATGGTGCAGTTACTGGATGACACAACGGTACAGTTTCGGTATGACACAATGGTACAGTTTCTGGGTCTCACTAAGGAAGTTCTTTCTGTACATTTGCAGTTTTAAGTAAATGTTAGGGAAAAGCAATCACATTCCTGTTTGGGGAATAAGAGGGAGTGCACATGAATGGGGAATGAGACACAGTGCCCTCGTCTCCTTTCTGTGTTGGACGTGCACATCTGCACATCTCCCCTTTGTAATGGGGAGTGCACATTCACCTCGGCTTGAAAGCGCCAGCCTATAACGTTAAGCACCTACAAGTTATATTGAAAAAATCTGGACATACAGAGCGCGTTAATTATTGATGGTTAGCTTGGCGTAAAGCACTCTATTCTTGAAAGAGGTAAAGTGAAATAAATTAAACGAAACCACGAGATGATTAACAAATGATGAGCCAGAAACACGGAGACCTGAACGAGGTAATTTAATATCGCAATAAATAAATTAAAAAATCGTCAGAACCTTCTGTATTCGTTAATGCGTTCCAAACTTTTCGCGTGCCGCCGACTTAATGTGCCGCGCACGTGCTGTAAGGTAAACACCGTTGATTGGCTCATTGGAACAACGTTCACCAAACTTTCCCCTTTACCTTTAATTACCTCCCATCCCCCGAGAGTTAATAAGGGTTAAATCTTCACTATCACAAGAAATAAGCTCGCTTCTTTTAACACGTTTCGTAATGTGCCACACCGAGTTCATGTGGCTTGTTTTGATACCAAACCAAGGTCACGTGGATGGTATTATGATGATGAAAATGAAACGAAAACTCGAGATGCTATTTTAAAAAAAAATTCCGTTTAATCACGTGATTTCTGTTGCGGGCCGTTTAACGTTATTTGCCTAAGGAAGTGATTAACGCTGGAGCTAATGTTTGTGTGTTTTATGTGGGTCAGGGCGCATGCGCCGAAGTATCTATAACAGCTGTGAGTAGATTTTTTACGAACAAATTCTCCATTAGCCCGGGTTATGAGAAAATTCTTATATGACGTCATGTTGTGTCTGCCGATGGGAGTTCACTCTGGAAAAGTTGCTTCAGGTTCACGGTTCTGGGCACTTGCTTAAAAAAAGAACAACAAAACAACTAAATATAATTACACGCCTTTCCTCCCCAGAAAGGAATGTTGGGGAATTATTGCTGCTATTAACTGCTATATACATATTTAACCTTTCTTCAGTTGATATAAGTAAAATTTAAATAAAACTCTTCACACGTTGATATCTGAAACCACAGTTCACAAGATGTTGCAATGGCGGGGTTCTGAGGTCAAACTATAAAATTGGCAGCCCCCCCCAACCATTTAACTCATATTTTGCTTTTGTTCGCTTATGTTAATTTGACGCTGTAAGTGTAAGCCTCATTTTCGCGCCCTAGGACACATGTACCCCAGGCCCCCCTACCTCCGCCCCGTTACGCCCCTGAGATACAGCCTAGAAGCCGTTATGTGATTGTATGGGGTAGAGAGGGTTGGAGTGTAATGGCGTTCGGTGCCTACTGGCAAACAGCAAGAAACATCAACAAGGCGGGATAACTGCAGCCAGCACATGTCACTTCATTACTGGCCCTTTATTATTACCGAGTCACGAAAGTGGCCGAGACTAATTGAAAGGAACATGAGTAGTTCACTAGCGCGCCCCTGCCCCCCCCCACCACGCCCTTGAAACTTAAAGCCATGTTGTTGTGCTGACCAACCCTCTCTCTCTTGAGTGGACCCTTAGGGGCAGGCAATTGTTGTGTGCAGTGCAATAATTGGTGTGCAGTGCACCTTGCACATTTCTTCTGGCGCTGCTTTTATATTTGCCTTTGTGCTCACAGGAACGAGGATCAAGGGAAATACGAAAATAAATGTGGGGAGGGGGGTGGGGATAACCGGTGTCTAACAGCATGGCGTGACGTCATCGGTGATTGGACTCCTAACTCCAGCCAGCAGCTGGCGTTTGCCGTCCAGTGACTGCGTAACTTTCACACGGAGGTCCTGGCCGACCATGCAACAAGTGGTCGCCGCCATTGTACCAGGACCAGCGGTTCTCACAACTTTGATATCTTTAAGCTTCGGGGAACGTTTGTGCTCATTGAAGTAGCTCTAGAAACAAAGTGGGCATTTTTTTAATTCCTTAATTTTTTTGTGAGGATGGATGTCTTCTGAGACTGCTGTCTTCTGTGAGTGTTGTCTTCTCAGACTGCTGTCTTCTGAGACTGATGTATTCTGAGACTGCTGTCTTCTGTGACTGCTGTCTTCTTTGACCGCTGTCTTCTTTGACTGCTGACTTCTGTGACCGCTATCTCCTGTGACTGCTGTCTTCGGAGTCTTATGTCTTCGTGTCTTCGGAGTCTTATGTCTTCGGTGTCTTCTGTCCTTTGAGACTGCTGTTCTTTGCTTGCTGATCAACGTTCTCCGATGCATGATGTGGGAAATCTATGCCATTGCACAAACTGGCCCTGAACGTTTTCAACCACGACTTACTCTCAGACCCTGACACAACTAACCATGAACCCCCCCCCCTTTTTTTTTCTTCCAACGATGCACCTTCCCCTTTCCCCCCACACCTTTCTCACCCCCCCCTGACACTCCCGAGGACCCCGGCCGCGGCACGCTATCCGATTCTTCCATTCACTTCCCATTTCATCACTGGTCGCCTCTAATTCCGATCAATGTTCCTACGGCTCGGTGGGGACGGGATCGATCCCAGTCTTGGGTTATTGTAGCGTCGCGAGAGATCAATAGGTTTATATTTTACGACAGACCTGGCGTAAGTGTTGACAGGGCTTACGGCAAATCTGGCGAGAGTCGGGGGGACGGGGTCTCACACGGTGGAGTTATGGGTCTTTGGGGAGTCAGACACGAGTTTGGTTACGTAGGTGGGTGGGGGAGGGGAGGGAGTGGGAGTGGCTAGATCTCAGTTTGAGATAAATAATGTTGATTGGTACAGTTCCATGCTGTATAGTGCCGATGGACTGTGGTAGACTGGACTGTGGTGATGGACAATTAAAACCTACTCATTTCCACCACATACAACCCAACTACATACCCAACGACCACATACCTCCCCCACCCCACCCCCACCCCCCCCGAGCATACCTTTACGAATCAGGACTGGGTATTTCAAAGCTAATGGCCCAGATCTGAATTCCATTTTTGTGATTGGGGAAATCTCTGCTTTGATCATTGGGCAACTCCCATCAACAGATGTGTGTGTCTGAGTGTGTGGTGTGAGGGTCTGAGTGGGTGTGTGTGTGTGTGTGTGGTGTGCGTGTGCTTGTCTGATTTACTATTGCATTGTCGCGTGTTTAATTACAATTCACTTTTTCCTCTGATTTTTTTTTCATATTAAAACCACACGCGCGTTGCAATCAAACAAGAGCATCAAGACAAGACCTGGAGCACAAAAACGTGTTTGTGGGTGTGGGGGGGGGGAGGGGGGTAATGTCAACTTTCTGAAATAGTCTGCATATTACTGGAAACAACGTGAGAACCTTTGGTCCTTGATAACATTTACATCCCATCCACACCACTCAGACTCAACTTTTGTAACCACAGGCAAGTCCCTCTCTCGTGGGTTCATCAACGTCCCTCTCTCGTGTTTTTTGTCAAAGTCATTCTCTCGTTTTTTTGGTCAAAATCCTTCTCTCGTTTTTTTGGCAAAATCCTTCTCTCGTGTTTTTGGTCAAAGTCCAGAATCTTTGCATCCACAGACATAAAACCCTGAACTGTAATTTGACCTGGACTGCCCCCCCATCCCCCCACCTGCAAAGCATGCAATATCTTTTGGTTCAGATAAAAATCCTCCAATTAGTCAAAGTAGACCGTACCTGTAGATTGTCCTCCACACCACCACCCGCCACCACAGCACCGCCCCACCACAACATCCCCCACACCCACTGTATCATACCCCCCTCCAGCAATCACCACTCACTCTAAACAAGTATGTGGGTCAGGAGTTGCCAAGGCATGCAGCTCCGTTCAGCCCCACCAGCCCCCGTGTGAATGTGATAGTAATCAGGCTGGCACAGAGCTTTTGTTATTTGAGGCCGGGCCCAATCTACTGCATTGCCATCTTTCAGCGTCGTCTGGCTCAATCAGGGGCGTCGCTGGCGCTCCGAGTTTTACTGAACTGGGCAGAACCACACATTTGGGATTTAGACAAATGAACATACGACAAAAAATTGAAAATAGAAAAAAAAAGGCTTTTACAATTGCCATGTGTTGCGCCACCTGATAGTGCAGCCGCTTGACAGTGCAGCTCTTTAACAGTGCAGCCCCCTGATAGTGCAGCCCCCCCCCCGATAGTGCAGCCACCTGATCGTGAAGCCCCATAAAAAAATTTCAAAAAACTTCCCAGCTCTTACTTTGTACTGCATGGTTACCTAAAAGCAAAAAACGGTTTTGGGGCTGAGACTTCCTTACAACAACCCACAAACGCTTACTTATTATTTACATACCACGTGGTCATCGTCTGCTCACTGGAATAGATGCACACATAATATAATACCTTTAGCCAGGGCTGGTAATTAGGCCACCGCAACCTATGCGGCCGCAGTGGTCCTCGCGCTTTCGAACGCGCCTATCTTAAATTTCACCTATTATCCTTATTAATTCCTTATCCCTACTCAAACTGGGCCCCGCGCAATCCGTTTTGCACACTAAACGCCATAGGGCCCCGCAATTGCTAAAACCGACCCTGCCCTTAGCACCGCTACAGCCGTGCACATAACCTTCTGCACAGCTGCAGCTACAATTTTTTTTAGCTGGCCGTTTATTCTCGCTTCCAACTCCCTGGGTTTCAGATTTAAATTAAAAATAAAAAAAGTATTGAACCAAATATAGAACGCTGCGGGTGAGTTTAAGCAAAAATCAACAACAGCATCACACCCACCTTACACAAACCACACCCACCTTACACAAACCACACCCACCGTACACAAACCACACCCCGATTCCCACCCACCTCAAAATCATTTTTTAAAACTTCATATGAATGAAGCCAATCCTCTTGAAATGCCCTTTAGCATGATATCGATTACTCCCCCTTTTGTTTCGGCTTATCTTTCCCTGGCCATGCCGCTTGTTTCTCTCGAAATCCTATGCATGTTTTAGATGCTAATTTAGACCCAGGGTTGAGGTGGTTTGAAAGAGGAGAAAAGGGGAATGAATATCCAGCCGTATCTTCAGATATCTAAGCGCAAAATATAGATATCCAGCAAATCCTCTTAGAATCTTCTTTCTTATAAAAAAAAATGTATATTTAAAATGCCGATATTTAGAAAGTTCATTTTCTAGTTATTTTTAATACTGATTGGTTCATCCATAACAAATCATTGATCCGATCCATACTCACTTTGATATTCCCTAAACTAAAATGTCATTCTCTCTATCACCCACCCACTCTCTTGTTTTTTTCCCCGTGCAGTAAATTTTTGTTATCAATTCCTATCAAAACTTTACTTGTTTCTGATCAAATAATTTAACATGTCCCCATACCTCCCTCTTTGTCCAGTTGTGCCCCCTGTCTCTCTCTGTAATCAATTTGTAATCATTACTCCTGGTTACGCCCCTGGTTGCATACGCCACGGCCCTCGTTATGTCCACCGCCGTGTACATTATCGGTGGGTAAATACTTGGCGTAGAATAGAGAGAGAGAGTCGCTGCTGGTAAGACGGTCGTGAGCGTGCACTCGAGTCCTGCCCGGGGTGCCCTGGTGATGTTTGTTGTAATAACACCACCAGGCGAGTGTGTTACTTTGGCGTTGGGATGCCAGGATCTTCAAGAACGTGAGGAGTCGTGCCTCCTCCCTCCCCTCCCCTCCCACCACCACCTCACGGTCGTCTGTGTGGACTCACGTAGTGGTTGTAGTTGGTGGGAGGGGGGGGTTGGGGATTGGAGGTTGAATAAACTCGTGTAGTCGGATCGAACACAAATAATAGCCCTCAGCGGTCGCTCGGTAAATGATTTCATATTTCCGGGAGGAAAATAAAAACGAGAAATTAAAACTATCCAAGACAAGAAATAATAAACTATCGTTTTGTTGTACTTCAACAACAACAATGACAACGACCGAGAACTACAAAAACAGCCACAAGAACAACAACAACAAACACAAAAATCACATTCATCCCCACTGTATCCTTGTTTTGTTTTGTTTTGGCACACATATAAACGTCTTATTTCTCGGAGAGTGTAACAGTGAGCACATCTCGCGCGTTACCCTCTCATCGCGGTGGTTGTTCGAACTAGGATGTGGTGCGGCACTTACCGGATGGTCTACTCAACAGAGGAGGCGAGGGCTCCGTTGTAGTACGAGTTCTACATCAATCGAACATGTTGATCGATGACCTTCACCCCAAACTGCCCCCCCAGGGCCCCCGTCCAGTCATTGTCTTTTCTCAGAGCTGGACATTCCAAGACACAAACCCACCCACTTGCCTTACTGACTTTTGTCATTTATATTATTTCTTTCTCTCTTTGTTTCTCATTACTTCCCTCGCTCTCTCATTCTCTCCATCCTCCAAGTCAGCGTTGTCTCAATATCTCCAGCCTTCTCTCTTACTCCTTCTATCCACGAAACTCTCTATTTTCTCCACACCCTTCTAATTAATATCATCGTCCTTCGCTTTTTTCCCTCTATCCTTCTGTAAACCCCCTCCAACACCCCCCCACCATTCGTCATCTCTCACACCTGTTACTCCCAAATGATGTATACAACTTTGTTTTTTGTTGTTGTTTTTTTTGTTGGCCCCCGCAACCTCAGCCGTGAGGCAATTTGCCGCTAGAGTTCCGCTGTCGCAGAGCCGTGTTGGCGCTGATCTCGATGATTTGATGCCCCGTGTTTTGCTAGGCACACACTTTGATCATAAACCACCAAGAAAAGCTGACGGTTCGCCTCGTTAGGCGGGCGGCCGCACCGTGCGCTCGCTCGTCTTTGGCCCTGGCCCTCGGCGCAGCTCAACCTCCTCCTCCCCGCCTTAAGAACAGTTCACCAACCCACTCCTCAGACCAATATTACATTATTTCATGGCCAATAATTGTGTCTGAACAGACGTCAAAATTCTAAGAGTTTTTGCCCTTCAATTTATTTTTAGAGCTGATTAAAATGTAAACTAATGAAGACAGGGGAAACACAGGGGTTGGGTGGAAGCGGGAAATTGCACGGGTCCAGGTATTGTACAGTACGTAGTAGAGATGCCGATAATCTGGTAACTATGGAAACGTTTAGTTTTTTTGGGGATTGTTGTTGCTACATCCTATTGCTCTTATCTACCTTAACTGTAACATATAACACAGCCCTATAGCAGGCCACAGGACATCTCTACCTAGACCGGGGTAGTAACTCAGAGCCACTAAACCAGGGGTGGCCAGACCTGTGGTAACTGAGAGCCCATAGACCAGAGGTGGCCAGACCTGTGGTAACCGAGAGCCACTAGACCAGGGGTGGCCAGACCTGTAGTAACTGAGAGCCACTAGACCAGGGGTGGCCAGACCTGTAGTAAATGAGAGCCACTAGACCAGGGGATGGCCAGACCTGTAGTAACTGAGTCATTTTGAAATATATTAAAACAAATTGTTGAGAGCCGCATTGAAACACTATGGGACAATAAACCTGGCTTGGAAATCTTCCAGTAATCCTTGTAACATATCTTTCATCGAGTGTACGCGAGCCGCAATGTGAACACAGAAGAGCCACATGCGGCTTTCGAGCCACAGTCGAGCCACCGTTGACCTAAACTGTAACATGTAACACTCACGGCCCTGCCTATAGCAGGCCACAGAGATATGCCTCCAGCATGCTCGCCATTCCATCACACGTGTGCTGGGGGTGCATGACCCGGCTCACCGAGGATTCCCGCAATGTCACGCCACACGTCGGGTGCCCCCGAGCGGGGCGGCTGTCAATCACCCGGCGAGGACATCTTGAGTTTGACAGGAGGTCGTTGCTGTAGTTCACTGACTGGTGCCCTACCGCCGGAGCTGTGCGCTTGTAGGAAGCGCTACCAAAAAGTTACTACTAGCAAAGTGACAAATGTTACACGAGATTTAAGGTGATCTGTGTTGTATAATGTTTCTCGGATATTTGGTACTTTTTTTGGAACATTTTTCATATGGCGTGTTGTGTCTCGGCCAACACCACGCGTCGTCTCTATCACGTGATGTGTCTCGGCCAACAGCACGCGTCATCTCTATCACGTGATGTGTCTCGGCCAACAGCACGCGTCATCTCTATCACGTGATGTGTCTCGGCCAACAACACGCGTCATCTCCGTCACGTGATGTGTCTCGGCCAACTGCACGCTTTAAGTATCACGTGATGTGCCTGTCTCGGCCATTGTGTGTGTGTGGTGTGGTGTTCCAACGTACCTTAATACATTCACACGCAACAGCTTTTTAAAACCCTCACCTTGTGCTGTAAAGCTTTTTACACCTGTTTGTAAATGAAGAGATCTACTCTGTTAACACCTTCTGTCGGCATCATGACGTCCTCCTCCCTCCCCCCCCCGCCCCTAACTCCACCTCCTGCCACCCAAACCCCAACTCTCAACTTACAGGTTCGGTATTTGAAATAATAACACCCCGGTGACATTTTTACTGGCGCCCCCCCCCCACACACACACACACTCCGCCGAATTTCCAGGTGCTCCTTTCACCTGTTTGACACTGTCATTCCCGTCGCCAACGAGAGAAAGGTCGTGAGTGAAGGTTCGACGGTTGAACTCGCTTTGTCTTACCACGCTTAAACCCATGAACTCGAAGTGATCCGGTTCAATTTAACGAACATGTCGTGTTGAACACAGATTTGGTTTTCACGGCGGATGGAGTGTTGGGGTGCCTGAGTGTAAAATCACCCCCCCCCCTTTCCAACCCATAAAAAATGGAATAAGTAATTGAATAAAGGGGTAAGACATTAAAAAAAATTACTTTAAAAATAAAAAAAACGACAGTTACTCTAAGTTCCTTTGTTTGAATTAACTTAAATGTCAAGTTTGTAAAATATTTTGAAAAGTTATTTAAACATTTAGTAAGAAAAGAAATGAACAATCTGTGTGCTTGAACAACTAGCTCACTTACAATCTGTGTGCTTGAACAACTAGCTCCACTTACAATCTGTGTGCTTGAACAACTAGCTCCACTTACAATCTGTGTGCTTGAACAACTAGCTCCACTTACAATCTGTGTGCTTGAACAACTAGCTCCACTTACAATCTGTGTGCTTGAACAACTAGCTCCACTTACAATCTGTGTGCTTGAACAACTAGCTCCACTTACAATCTGTGTGCTTGAACAACTAGCTCCACTTACAATCTGTGTGCTTGAACAACTAGCTCCACTTACAATCTGTGTGCTTGAACAACTAGCTCCACTTACAATCTGTGTGCTTGAACAACTAGCTCCACTTACAATCTGTGTGCTTGAACAACTAGCTCCACTTACAATATGTGTGCTTGAACAACTAGCTCCACTTACAATCTGTGTGCTTGAACAACTAGCTCCACTTAGAATCTGTGTGCTTGAACAACTAGCTCCACTTACAATCTGTGTGCTTGAACAACTAGCTCCACTTACAATCTGTGTGCTTGAACAACTAGCTCCACTTACAATCTGTGTGCTTGAACAACTAGCTCCACTTACAATCTGTGTGCTTGAACAACTAGCCCCACTTACAATCTGTGTGCTTGAACAACTAGCTCCACTTACAATCTGTGTGCTTGAACAACTAGCTCCACTTACAATCTTTGTGCTTGAACAACTAGCTCCACTTACAATCTGTGTGCTTGAACAACTAGCTCCACTTACAATCTGTGTGCTTGAACAACTAGCTCCACTTACAATATGTGTGCTTGAACGACTAGCTCCACTTACAATCTGTGTGCTTGAACAACTAGCTCCACTTACAATCTGTGTGTTTGAACAACTAGCTCCACTTACAATCTGTGTGCTTGAACAACTAGCTCCACTTACAATCTGTGTGCTTGAACAACTAGCTCCACTTACAATCTGTGTGCTTGAACAACTAGCTCCACTTACAATCTGTGTGCTTGAACAACTAGCTCCACTTAGAATCTGTGTGCTTGAACAACTAGCTCCACTTACAATCTGTGTGCTTGAACAACTAGCTCCACTTACATTCTGTGTGCTTGAACAACTAGCTCCACTTAGAATCTGTGTGCTTGAACAACTAGCTCCACTTACAATCTGTGTGCTTGAACAACTAGCTCCACTTACAATCTGTGTGCTTGAACAACTAGCTCCACTTACAATCTGTGTGCTTGAACAACTAGCTCCACTTACAATCTGTGTGCTTGAACAACTAGCTCCACTTACAATCTGTGTGCTTGAACAACTAGCTCCACTTACAATCTGTGTGCTTGAACAACTAGCTCCACTTACAATCTGTGTGCTTGAACAACTAGCTCCACTTAGAATCTGTGTGCTTGAACAACTAGCTCCACTTACAATCTGTGTGCTTGAACAACTAGCTCCACTTACAATCTGTGTGCTTGAACAACTAGCTCCACTTACAATCTGTGTGCTTGAACAACTAGCTCCACTTACAATCTGTGTGCTTGAACAACTAGCTCCACTTACAATCTGTGTGTTTGAACAACTAGCTCCACTTACAATCTGTGTGCTTGAACAACTAGCTCCACTTACAATCTGTGTGCTTGAACAACTAGCTCCACTTACAATCTGTGTGCTTGAACAACTAGCTCCACTTACAATCTGTGTGCTTGAACAACTAGCTCCACTTAGAATCTGTGTGCTTGAACAACTAGCTCCACTTACAATCTGTGTGCTTGAACAACTAGCTCCACTTACAATCTGTGTGCTTGAACAACTAGCTCCACTTAGAATCTGTGTGCTTGAACAACTAGCTCCACTTAGAATCTGTGTGCTTGAACAACTAGCTCCACTTACAATCTGTGTGCTTGAACAACTAGCTCCACTTACAATCTGTGTGCTTGAACAACTAGCTCCACTTACAATCTGTGTGCTTGAACAACTAGCTCCACTTACAATCTGTGTGCTTGAACAACTAGCTCCACCTACAATCTGTGTGCTTGAACAACTAGCTCCACTTACAATCTGTGTGCTTGAACAACTAGCTCCACTTACAATCTGTGTGCTTGAACAACTAGCTCCACTTACAATATGTGTGCTTGAACAACTAGCTCCACTTACAATCTGTGTGCTTGAACAACTAGCTCCACTTACAATCTGTGTGCTTGAACAACTAGCTCCACTTACAATCTGTGTGCTTGAACAACTAGCTCCACTTACAATCTGTGTGCTTGAACAACTAGCTCCACTTACAATCTGTGTGCTTGAACAACTAGCTCCACTTACAATCTGTGTGCTTGAACAACTAGCTCCACTTACAATCTGTGTGCTTGAACAACTAGCTCCACTTACAATCTGTGTGCTTGAACAACTAGCTCCACTTACAATCTGTGTGCTTGAACAACTAGCTCCACTTACAATCTGTGTGCTTGAACAACTAGCTCCACTTACAATCTGTGTGCTTGAACAACTAGCTCCACTTACAATCTGTGTGCTTGAACAACTAGCTCCACTTATTGTTATTCGATCAGTTATTAGCCGTGTATCTCTTTATTAGCCAGTTAATTCATCATTATCCACCTATTTCATTATTAGCTGGTTATTTCATCATTATCCACCTATTTCATTATTAGCTGTTATTTCATCATTATCTACCTGTTTCATTATTAGCTGGTTATTTCATCATTATCCACCTATTTCATTATTAGCTGGTTATTTCATCATTATCCACCTATTTCCGTATTAGCTGGTTATTTCATCATTATCCACCTGTTTCCTTATTAACCAGCATAAAAAAAAATTAGCCGGTTATATCATTATTAGTGTGCTATTTCTTAAATTATTCCAAAAATCTATTTTCAAAGGTAAAATCTATTATATTAAGGAATTTTCTATAAAAATTGAACACAACAGCTGAAGCTCATCAGGTATACGAGAGCAACCACAACCCACATGTCTTTCTTCTTCTACACAAAACTGAAATTTGAGACGCTAACTCGCGCCTGTTGAGCCCAATCCACGTTAAACCCAATCCATGTTAAACCGAATCCATGTAAACCATGTTAAACCGAATCCATGTTAAACTCAATCCTTGTTAAAATCAATCCTTGTTAAACTCAATCCTTGTTCCATGTTAAACCGAATCCATGTTAAACTCAATCCTTGTTAAAATCAATCCTTGTTAAACTCAATCCTTGTTAAACTCAATCCTTGTTAAACTCAATTCTCGCCAACTTCTGTGCTTGTTACTTTGAGGAATCAACCGTTTTTTGTTTGTCTGTTGTTTTTTTTTAAAAATGTGCCAACTTGCTGACACCCTCGCTTTGCACCCGCACCGGATGAACCGAGTCTTAAGTCAGACTCGAGCCGCCCTTCCATTATTTTCAATCTCGCGCCTGCAACTCCCTACCCTCCCCCCACCCAATCCACAAAGCCACTTAACCCGTGTGAGGTAATTTGCCTCATATTCCTTGTTTCAAAGACAGACACGGGGTCAAAGATTGCACGTTCCCCACGGGCCCTCGGCATGGCATCGGTAATGAAACGCACCGGGTGACTGAGTGGAAGTTCAATACAAGGGTGGGGTATGTAAGGATAGATAGACATAGGATGACCTCCTGTGATGGTGTTGTCGGACAAAACTACTGCTGGAAGGCGTGGTGGAAGGTGTTTCAAATACAAATTATCTATATATGAACAGGTCTACAATCAGAGGGGGGAACGGATTATTTATTGCAACCCTAACTTGTGACCCCAAGATAATGACCCCTAAAAGTGTACACCCCCCACGTGATCATTACCCCTACAATAATTACCCCTAATATCGTGACCTCTAAAATGATGATTAAAAGAATCATTAGTAATATAGTTTGAAGAAGTTTTTTTCTCTTTTTTTTTCTAAATTTATTTTTTAGATATGAAGGTAGAAAAAAATATCACTGGGCAATTCTGTTTAGGTAGTGAGTTAAAGAGAGATGACGTAATTAGAAAAGCTCAGTAGACCCCCTCCCCCCCAACCCCCCCCCTTTAATGCCCAAACACACCCGAGCCCAACATTTCACCCCCATTAGTTACGCCAGGCCCCGGCGTTGTGCACCGTCTCGTGACTTCCGTCACTCGTCTGCAGACATTCGAGTCTGACCGGAGTGTCACATTAGGAAGCCGACCAATAGATTCCACGTGTTGTTCGAGGCTGAGGAGAGAGTATTTTGTGGCGTGCAGCGAAGATCTAATGTCGATATCATTTGCACAGTTGCTAGGGGCGGTTAATTCTCAGAGACGAATGCTCTGTAGACATTATCGGGGGCGGTGAAGACAGAATGCAACCGCGGTTTTCTTTGCTTATCTCTGCGTTTGATCTCCCGGCCTTGCGGGGTGAGGGGTTGGTTTAGCCTCGTGTAACCGGTTGGTTTAGCCTCGTGTAACCGGTTGGTTTAGCCTCGTGTGACTGGTTGGTTTAGCCTCATATAACATGTTGGTTTAGCCTCATGTAACAGGTTGGTTTAGCCTCGTGTAACCGGTTGGTTTAGCCTCGTGTGACTGGTTGGTTTAGCCTCGTGAAACTGGTTTAGCCATGTGGAACTAACTGGTTGGTTTAGCCTCGTGTAACTGGTTTAGCCATGTGGAACTAACTGGTTGGTTTAGCCTCGTGTAACTGGTTTAGCCATGTGGAACTAACTGGTTGGTTTAGCCTCGTGTAACGGGTTGGTTTAGCCTCGTGTAACTGGCTGGTTTAGCCTCGTGTAACTGGTTGGTTTAGCCTCGTGTGACGGGTTGGTTTAGCCTCGTGTAACTGGTTGGTTTAGCCTCGTGTGACTGGTTGGTTTAGCCTCGTGTAACCGGTTGGTTTAGCCTCGTGTAACTGGTTTAGCCATGTGGAACTAACTGGTTGGTTTAGCCTCGTGTAACGGGTTGGTTTAGCCTCGTGTAACTGGCTGGTTTAGCCTCGTGTAACTGGTTGGTTTAGCCTCGTGTAACGGGTTGGTTTAGCCTCGTGTAACTGGTTGGTTTAGCCTCGTTTAATTGGTTGGTTTAGCCTCGTGTAAACTGGTGCGTTTAGCCAATGTCTACATACACACTAGAGACTAAACGTCCACTATATTAGAGTATGGACTTGTATCTTGATTGGGGTTCTGTTCAACGAGGTAACGCCATTAACATTTGAGAATCTCGAGGCTCGTGGGTTCCGAGCTAAAAGGCGGGTCATCCGTCTCGACGGCGTACCGAGGGACATCTTTCAAGTGCGTCCTGTCAAACTGTTAGTGACTATGAAAAGCATGTTGACCGGTAGCTGTATGAAATGTCCTTGCTTGCCCCATGGGTGTGCTGGCCGCGATTTTTTTTTGGGGGGGTGGGGGGAGGAGAGAGGGAGAGTTGAATATTGAGACATTGTCTTCATTTAAATTTAGTATTGAATGCACTGATAACACTGCTGCAAAGCTTACGTTGGGGGGGCTGCGGGGTGGAAGTTAGTATGAAAAGAGATGCAAGATTCACAGTTGAAGGAATATGTTTAATAACAGTTTTTTGTTTCTTCCTATGCCAGACCCCCCTGCGAAGCCCACATTATACAGGCCGACTGTCCATATGTCCGCCGAGAGCCCATCTGATGTCCCCAAGCACTCGATGACCCGCGGTTGTGATGGGCATTTTCATTTGTTTGTTTATAGCGGACGGGAGTAATGGGTGCCTGCCCTGGGACGTAGCCCCCCGCCCCTGCCTCTCCCCCACTTACTTCATCATAGGTTATAATCCTTTCCGTCCCGCATTTCTGATCTCAGGTCTGCGGCACCTCCCCACCCCCACCCCACCGCCTGTTATATATCTCCTCCCTCGACCATTATATACCCTCGACCATTCTTTTTAAAAAAATCTGACCCTTATCTTCGCCAAGTGATAACCCATTATACACCCCCTCCCCTACCCATTACAGAGAGCATGTCCCAGTACTCCCACCCGTTATGCCATAATGCCACGCCCCTTCCCCCCCCCCAGTTTTGATGGTCCAGTTATTGAGGGTATCGGGTACCCGGTAATAAATGCCGGGATTTACGACCTCCTCCTCGCCTCGGGTTGTTTTGTTACATCCCGGCACCAGTTTCATGTCATGTGCACCAACTGAATTTTCCCAACTATTTGATCGTTATGTTTCGAGATTGTTTTTTGCTGTCCCCAACAATTTTTAAGGGGAGGGGGGTTACGTTTTAAATTTTTAGATTCAATGCGGAGTTTTTATTCATTTAAAATATATAGAACGATTTGCAAACTTTTAAAAAGTTTTTCTGCGTAAACTCATGTAATCATCACTGTACGCTGAAAAACTAAAATTAAATTTTGCATCCAATTATTGGTGATAATGTAAATCTTTAAATGTGACGTTGAAGCGATGAGAAGAGGGAAATTTGGAAACATTAACAACATTTCACGTCTTTGTCTCGTCTTAAGAGACATTTTTTGCCTTTAAAAATAGAGTCGAAGATTTATTGAACGCGCATCTCGGCTGCATTTCTGCCCTCAATAACGGGCTCGGTCTGGCACCAACAGAGACACAAGGCCGTAACTTGGGGGGCTTATCATTGAAAGAATATCCTCGTGTTTTTTTTTGGGGGGGGCGCCGGCAATTTATGGCTAATTGTGAACACAACACAGACGCGCAGCCATTCGCTGTGTCAAGTCGGCAGGTTCGTCTCTCTAAATCTTGCGTCTATCCTCCCCCCTCCGTTCCGCCACCCCCAATCTCATTCTTAAACTCAAAGCCCTAGCCACCAAGAGAATATCTCTCTTCTCCACCACCCTCTCTCCCCCCTCGCTTAATGCTCAGAAGATGGAATTCTTGCGCCGTTTCCTGCCCTCGGGAGAGACCCGTCATATTTGTGGTTTATACCAAGAAGCGCTGCCAGCAAAGCGCGAGACTTAACGCTATAACTGGATTGTTGAATGCACCGCGCTTGTCTAGTCAATATTGGCCGTTATGTGGGGGTGTTTAGTGTGTGTGTGTGTGTGTGTGGGGGGGGTTGGGTGTATCGGGGTGTTCCAAAGGAACTAGGTCGATCCACGGGGGAGTAATTTCGAATGTTTCCGGGGCGTCTTGAAGGAGGCGTTGAAAATGTGCATAAATGAGTTTGGGGATAGGGTCGGTGAAAGGGGGGGGGGAGGCAATGTGCAGTCTCACTGATGTAACAATGTAGCAATAATTTTATTTACTGTTTGTAAAGAATGAAGAACCAAAAGAAATGCTCACGTAAAGTAAAGACATGCTGCAAGAGAAAGAACCGGAGATAAGTCAGGGAATATAAGGCCCAGAGGAAATATGGCCTGAGGCAATAAGGCCAGAGGCAATAAGGTCAGAGGCAATAAGGTCAGAGTCAATAAGGTCAGAGGCAATAAGGTCAGAGGCAATGCGGTCAGAGGAAATAAGGCCAGAGGCAATACGGTCAGAGGCAATAACGTCAGAGGCAATAAGGTCAGAGGCAATAAGGTCAGTGGCAATAAGGTCATGGAAACTTTTTCCAATATTTCCCTTAGGCTCGTTTTGATAGCTTCCTTTGCGTGTAAAATTATGTATTTCGAATAAGACTTACCACCCCTCATATTCTGCTCACTCAAATGCCAAATGCTTCAACTAATTTTTTAAAAAAATTAAAAAATTACAGAACTTTAAACTAAAAACTTTATTACATTGTCTCCACACCGCCCCCCACCACGAATGACATCTTGAATTACTTTTAAGAATTTAAATATTTTTTTTAGTACAAAGAAGCAACAGTTTTGATGACACAGTTGAGAGGTTGTGGTAGGCGGAGGCAGCTACGGAGGGAGCCATGGTCTGAACTCTCCAACACTAATGTTACGTAAACACGGCACGTCAAGTTGAATATATACGAAATGGCTAACATTACGGATGAGTAAAGACCGCACAGAAAGCTCCACATACTCTCGAACCGAACGGCCGACATTAAGGATGAGTTAAAACAGCAAGGAAATCTCCACATACTCTCCGAGCCACTTTGCCCCCCTCCCTCCCACCCACCGCCACCCGCCCGCCGGGTGTTTTCCCCCTGGCTATTGATCACCGCCAGCCGTTCGCCGGTCACTCTCGGCCCTGAAATCCTCAGATTAGCCGGTATAGCATTACTTACGGGTTATTTAACATACTTCTCGTGCCCCGTGATGGACAGCGCCATCATCTGGCACCTCAACATCTTCATCCTTTAAAGGGCTTTGGCGAGGGCTTTTTTACTTTTTTGTGTGTGCTCGGAAAGGGAAAGTTGGGGAGGAATAAAGGATGGTCTTGTATCTCTTATGTCTTATGTCAATATATTTTCAAGGTGTGCGATTGCCGTCTTTAATAAATATCATAAAAGGTAGCAGGCTTTGCTCTGGGATAAAATTTATAAACGAAAAAAAAACCAAGCTACCGCACAAGGATTCCCAAATTATTGTAATAATCCTTGTCATCAAAACAGATAACAAAATGGAATAACGGGAAGCTGTCGGTCTATTTGTCCGGGTAAATCAAAAGCCGCAAGTAACTAACGGGGGGAAAATCGATTTCCAAACATACCAATATGATTAATGATATTATTCTGTTTTTTATTTTAAATTATAAATTCTAGGATAACTTGACTAATCCTACTACCACTCGCCTCGACTACTCCTGCCACCGCCCGCCTCCTGACGTTGTCCCTCGGTGTTGGCTCGTTTGACGGACGTTGAGAAGTTTGCCTACGAGTACGTCATGCTATGTGTGTCGTGTAGACGAGTAGCTTGTAACACGAGTCGGGGACGGAATACGTTGGAGGAAATGAAGAGGCTCTACCAGCGGGATACCGAGATCGGGGTTGCCAGTACTCAACACCGCCTCGCTGTAGATTGGCTGGAAATTGCCTGTCTTTTGTTTCTGGAGCTGGTTCTTCTTGGTTGTTTTTTTTTCTTCTTTCTTTTCGCTTTCTCTCTCTTTTTTTTCTATCTATCCCACTTGTAGCTCTGGAGTCTTGATTCGGTTTAAATGACAAATGTTTGCTCTATAAATCTATCTATAAAGAGTTTTCAAAACCCATAAATGACAAACGTTTGCTCTATAAATCTATATATATAAAGAGTTTTCAAAACCCATATGCCAAGAGTACTGAATATTAAACAAAATGAGGATGAGACCGCAATCAGGCTTATAGTAAAGTGGATAGATAACATGCAAACTGGGTATGAGTGAGCCTGACAAGACGTCACAAAACAGCGAACGTTTCGGCAAAGAGCCTTCCTCAACGAACAAGTAGTACGCAAGCAAATAAAACGAATATAAAGTGGTGTGGTGAAATCCATAGCCAAAGAGGAAAACGAAACATTCGCTGTTAACTCATAACCTGTTTGCGTGTTATCCATCTATACACAATATTAACATGTTGCTATTATAAATCTATTAACATGTTGCTATTATAAATCTATCACTACTAAATTTTCAAGGCCATATGTCAAGTATCCGTAACGTTGAAATGAAGCCACGAGTCTGGCTACACTTTCAAACGCCTGTTTCTGCCATTAAAATTAACAACTGTATTCATCATCAATGTTCCCTTTAAGCTGCGCGGCCGCGTAGACTTTGACCGATGCCGCGCAGCAAAATTTGTAAAATATCGCACAAAAAATAGATGATGCGCAAATTTTCACACGAGTACTTTGCACTCGGACGAAAAGAACCATAAAGGGAACATTGTTCATCATACCTTTCATGATCCACTTTTTGTTTCGCGTGTTTGTTAAAGGTATGGGGGAAATTTGTCTCTCGTCGGATCCTCGATGTTGATTAAAATATGGGCATGCATTTTGTTTATCTGCAGTTACGGTGTCGACGTTGTATTAGGGTTTAAATTTAACAAGAAAAACACAACAAAAACAACATGCTAATAGAATATCAGTGTAAAAGAATCAATTTTCTGGTTCCGTTGGAAACACAGGTCACAGTCTTCAACAGCATAACCTAGTTTCAAACTGGTTACAATAAAATGTCGCTTTACCTTGGTTTAAAACCGATAAAAGACACACCAACTCATTGTGTCGACAACTTGCAACAGACACACCAACTCATTGTGTCGACAACTTGCAACAGACACACCAACTCATTGTGTCGACAACTTACAACAGACTCACCAACTCATTGTGTCAACAACTTACACCAGACACACCAACTCATTGTGTCATCAACTTACACCAGACACACTTTGTTGATTGACACTGCGTCTAGAAACCCCGACACACCCTGTCTTTGACGTCTCCATCCCGTGGACCTGTTTGCTATTGATTTCAATGGCGCCCCTTTTATGGCTGCAATTCGCTGTGCATTAGTTAGCGAAGTGCTGATTGGCCCGCTTAATGGCATTATGCTCTTACACGGCAAAGCTGGATAAATGACTTGGAAATGACGCCCAGTCCTTGTTTTTTGGAAGCCGTGTTTCCAATGTCCAAAGTTGAAAAAGGTTCCTTTATTACGCGGCGAAATGTCATTAAAACGGTAAATGAAAGCAGTGAAAAGGAATTTGATGGTGCGCGACAAAACATTTGATACACAGAAGTGCAGCTTGTGAACGCGGTCAGAGTCGGGGGATGCGATTTTTGGAAAGCGCGTGTAGTTATTTTTAGCATCATGGATTTATAAAGCAGGTTTGTTTGCCACCGTGGCGGGGATAGTTTTGCAGGTGTGTGTGTGTGGGGGGGGGGTCTGATTGTTTCGTTGAGGAGAAGAACCCCCCGATGATAACATAAATACTTTGACAGACGCTGTAGAATGGTATAAACACTTAACTACCTGACATTGCTAACATTCTAGGAACAAAGTCGACGTGAGGAAAACAATGAGCCATCGACTTTCTCCCGAGTTATAGCCGAGAGAGAAGTGAGCAAAATGTTGCGTCAACTCACGGGGGACAAACATGATGGAATACTACAAACATTTTGAGGACCACTGCATTGGATCGGGGAAGAATATCACCATCTGCGTCAGAAACAATTATAATGATAACAACCTTTTTAATGCTAACCAGTTAAAAGTTAAACTATCGAAATGTAACTCGGTGTTCACGTCACATCTTAATGACGCTTGTCGTTATTTTCTTGGTGTAAAAAAAAACTCTGGATTGAAAATAAAATAAAATACCAACTGCCAACGCTTCTCAAACAGTTTAATAACGACACCGCGATATTCTTTGATTCCACACAAAATATTTCCTTTAAAAAAAAACTTTCCGCGCCTAATAAACTCACCCTCACCAAAATCCAACCACTTTCTTCCGCTGAACACACGTGAGCAAACACACACAAAACACCGCTCTACTCTTCTGGCATCATTTCTCAACAGGTGGGCAAAGCATGATGGATTGCGTGGAAGCTCAGCCCGCAGGTAAAGGGTTTAAAAAAAAAGATTCCTGGATTTGTAGCGGCTTCAGTTTCTTCGGTGCCGATACCAATCGTGATCAATATCACCACTCCCCATGCCCCCCACTTCCCCCGCCCACCGCCCCCACTTCCCATTCCAACTTGCTTTCAGTTACATTCTGAAACAAAACTTAGGGAGATGTTAGTTTTGGCCGTATGCTGCTCCCAGGTTTCCGTGTATTTAGTCTAGGTGCTCACCTGGCTTCAATAACATACCCGATCCTCACCTCTTCTATTATCTCGTCCTCCCGGCCAGTCCAGGTGTAAGTTGACCGTAACACTCCTCCCCCCCCCAAAAATAAATAAATCAACAAGCGCCCTTTCACACTCACACCCCATCTCTATAAAATAGATTTTCGTTTTAATCCATGGATTTTTATTTTGGCACAGCCACAACTGCAGAAGCGACTGAGTCCATTAATTGCTCAGCTCGACACGGGCAATAATCTAGTTTTTAAAGACAAAATAGAACAGAGATTTTTGTTTGTTTGTTGGCGGACTATCGTGGCTCTTCTCTGTTTAAAAATGGCACATTTATATCCCGTAGCCCTGTGCTCCGGGTTGCTGAGAGCCGTCCGGCCCCTGGGGCCCCCTCCCTCGATGTAAACCATGTCAGCAAATTTGTAGAATAAATGTCAGCAGCGGGAGACAACTCGTTGCACAACCCGGTATTTAGGAATCGAGTTAATTGGCGTTCTTATATTTGTTGTTCTATTTGATTACTATATTTATTTATTTTTGCTTCAAATATGCCTTTCAGATTTAAGAAATTCATCCAAATGAAACGTTTCTTATATTTCTTTTCTGCCTCTCTTTCACTTATGTCAGTTCTCGCTTTCACTTACCTCGGTTTTTCTCTCAATGCTGTTTTCTATTCTGTCTCTGTTCTCTAAATCATTTTTAATTTGACCACTATCACTTTACAATACACCTATCCTCACCCGGGTCTCTGCTTGTCGGTACTCGGCGGGTCTCTGGTTGTCGGTACTGGGTGTGTCTCTTCTTGTCGGTACTTGGTGGGTCTCTGGTTGTCGCTACTGGGTGTGGGTCTCTTCTTGTCGGTACTGGTTGGGTCTCTGGTTGTCGCTACTGGGTCGGTCCCTGCCTAACGGTACTATCGGGTCTCTTCTTGTCGGTACTTGGTGGGTCTCTGGTTGTCGGTACTGGGCGGGTCTCTGGGGTCTCTGGTTGTCGGTACCAGGCGGGCATCCCACTTCCACCCCTTTCCCGCGTTTGGTCATGTGAGCAGGTCTGTAGACCACTCATGACACTGTCTAGGGCCCATTGACAGCCCGGACGTCTGGGTGTCCAAATTGACCGCCTCGGATTCGTGTGGCGTCCCCTGTCTTCGAGAGACACTCGAGTACTTCCCCTTTGGTCTCCCATCCTTATCCCCCCTTCCGTCCCATCTCTGTGCCTCCACTCTGATATCTCTTCTCAGTTCTCTTTAGTCTGGATCTTACTCCTTCTCGTTTTTTTTAAAAATTATTTTTTTTTAAATTTATTATATCTGTTGCAGACGCTCATTCTACACAGAAAATTATTGCGGTCTACGCTTATCTGTGGTTTATGTCTAGTCTTGCATTTTTATTAGAGTTGTATATGTTCATAAAGTGTTTTTTTCCCTAGTTTCATCACGCTACCCATTGCACGTCCCAATTCCGGACCGGAAGAACGAGAATGTGTATGAGTCTGTTCTTGCATACGGAATAAGAAAAGTTGTTTTCTTTTCCTCTATGTCTATCTGAGGGTTGTGCTAGATTATCTTTGTGTTTATTAAAATTGTCTACAGACAAACGAGCCTAAATAATAAGTCAGTTACAGTTGTGATTACAAGAGCTCCGATAACTCGTTTATATAAACAATACAGAGCTGAAACTGTTTAGCTATCCCGGCATACACCACGGGCTTTTATTTACACGACGGCTCATGTCCGTATCTGACAAAAAAATCTGGGCTGCATAGAGAGAGACTTGCTCATCCCTATGCAAATCTTGGCCTACCCCTGTCCGCGGTATGGGCTTATCTGGAAGACTCAAGTATATGGAAGGGGCCGGCAATCGCCTCACATCACAACTTATCGCCCACTGGCCTGTCAGAACGGCTGTCCGACAAGGTTTTTCAATTTGCGGCCCCCAGTGACGGAACTTTTTGATCTTTTCACTCATTATTATTTTTTCCCCCTCTTTCTCTATCTCTCTCTCTCTCTCCCGACCATGCGCCACTCCCCCTTTCGCCCATTCGATTTAGGGCCCATTTCCACGCTTCCGCCCTCTTCGATACCTTGGGACGCATCATTTCCCTTTAGTTTCTCGTGTCGTTTTTTGTTTCAGATCTCGCGAGAAGTTCTAACCGCGCATCGGCCCAGGTCTCCGACCCACTTAAACAAAATTTGCCGATTGGGCTCACGGTTCAACGAATGTTTTCTCGGGTGGCGCTTGTAGAAAAATATTGAAAAAAAAAGAAGACGAAGAAAAAGGGTGGAGTCGATAATACAAACATCGTTTGGCGATTTTTTGGGGGTGGGGGAGACGTCGCCGTTAGCTCCGCCCCCTTCCCCTTAGCAATTACTTGATGACTTTGTTCTAAGCAGTGGTTCCCGCTCTCTGCACAAGAAGCATACACAAATTATTTTTAAAAAACCCAGGAAAGTTACTTATTTTATGTAAATATCAGATTAAAACTCTGAAGTTTATTATTTTATACCCCCCCCCCACCAAATAAATCGTACGGGTTAAGTATAGGCATACCATCTTTGAAACCCCCAATTGATGATGCCATCTTTGAGACCCCCAATTGATGATGCCATGTTTGTTTATAATGTCAGCCACCAAATGTCAGGGTGGATGTATCCCTTTATAACAACGGTCCTCGTGTTTTCGGAACCTTTGCCCGATGTTGACGTTGCTGTCCCGATTGGTCTCTGTAGTTGCTTTTTGGCCGATGACGTCACACAATAACACATTTATGAGGAGATTTTTAATTAATTTTTTTGTGGGGGGGGGGTAGGTGGGTGTTGGTAAATGTTCCCTTGAAGCCGCGTGGCCGCGCGGATATTTGACTGTCGCCGCGCAGCTGTTTAGAATTACCGTGCAGCAAATTTTGATACACATAATATAGTACCTGTGTTAGTGAGGTATACAATTGTGCACTAAAAAATGGATGCTGTGAACATTTGCACGCCAGTTGTTTTTATTTTTTTATTTTTATTTTGCACACGGACCACACGAACCTCAGTGGGAACATAAGCGTTTGTGCCGAGCCAAAGTTCCGTATTGTAACAATGTTGTAAAAGAATAAGGGCGTGCGGGGGGATGTTGTAGAGAGGGGGAAACATGATGTAACGACGAAAATCATCAGTTAAACGTGACCCGCGATCTTACCCGAGGCCGCCGCGAGTGTGGATATATGTCGTCTGCTCTGGGGAGTCCCGGGATCGTCTCTCAGGATAAATACTCTGGGAGGTGACGCTGGAGATGACGTGTTATTTGCTCACACGCTTCCTGCTGCGCGGGGAGCCAAGAGCCGAGCCAGGCGCGAGATTGTTGCTTCAATCTGTTCATCGGTGAACTCTCATTGTTTGGTGATCAACCGAACGCCGAGGGAAACATTTTAGAAAGTTGTTTACCATTGCGTGGTGGTGGTGGTAGGGGGGTGATTGTTTTTTTTCCCTCACCCTCACTGTTGTCGTTTCGGGTTGTGAAGTAGGTAATAATAATTGTACCAAGAAGACAGACCGACACGTTCTTGTCTGTAGCGTTGTGAACAACACAACAAAGAAAGTTTTTATTCAACTTTCAATTGTTCCTCTAATGATTTAAACAACTCAGACATTTTACCAACACTTCACGTCATTTCTTCCCACCCCACACTCCATGAGCGCACCCCACCCCCACTCCCACCCCACCCCACACGTCATGAGCGCGCCCTCCCCACCCCCCACCCACCCCACTTTTCTTGTGCACTCAGTGGGTGGGCAATTGTTGGTGACATTATAGTCGCTGGGAAATTATTGTTGCACAAACAACCGGGGCGCGCCTGGTAATCTCCCCCTGCTAAGAAATCATTTATGCTCGGCTAAGATAAACCGTTTGCTCACGAGCAGCGAATGTCCCCGCCAAATTATGCTGGTATTTGGGTGCTCTCTTCTAGATTGGAGGGCCGTCTTTGAATGTCTGAAAATCACAGAATAAGAATAATAACAATAATAGGAAAATTGCACGAGAGAGAGAAACATAAAAGAAACATAAAAAAAAGCGAAACGGAACATAAAGGAACACAAAAAGAAACGAAACGGAACATGAAAAAAAAAGAAAAAAAGAAACGAAACATAAAAAGGAAACAATCAAAAATAACATTTGATGGGAGGAATGCGTCACGCGTGTTATCACGTCGAACAAGTTGCTCCCCCCCCCACACACACACACAAAACATGCCACGTGATTGTGTGAGCAGACGACAAGGGACTTTTGTTACTCGGGGACAGTTGTCTTCAGTGTCCGTGTCATTCGTCCAGCTCATCTTTATTCATCGTTTTCTGCTGATATCAGTGTTTTCTTTTTTTTTCTTCTTCTCTTTTAAATAGCGAATTATTGAAGTGGGTGGTGGCCAGTGGGGCGGTGGGCTGGTGGTGGGGGGGGCGTTGTTCCGCCTGTTACGTCATATTTGCTACGTTTGTTGTGCATCTTATTTTGACAGATGAAGTATGGCGTCGTGTCTCTGACTTGTATATTGAGAACATGACATGAAACGAATGCACAAGTAGTTTGATGAGAACTCTAAATTCACGCCAAAGTTAAATTTTCACTCTCTCACATTCAACTGACTTACTCTTTGGATACTTACTCACTCGCGACACATTCACTCATTTGCGAATCCATCACTCACTCACGACTCATTCACTCACGCGACACTCTCAACCACGATTCACATCCCTATACCAATCATTTCCTATGTTTTTTTCCCTCCAATTTCTCTCTGTTACCTTTGTCACCCTCTCTCCTATATCTTCCTCTCTCCCCATCTATCCTATTTGCCTTTCACACATTCTCTCTCTCTCTCTCTCTCTCTCCTCTCTCTCTCTCTCCTCTCTCTCTCTCTCTCTCTCTCTCTCTCTCCCTCTCTCTCTCTCCCTCTCTCTCTCTCTCTCTCTCTCTCTCTAAATCCTTCGATATTCCTCTTCCCCCCCCCACCCCAATTACGTAACATCACCAATCACCAATGTTCTCCCCATTCTGTTATGGAAGATTCATATTTTATCCAACTAGTTTCTCAGATTAAACACTAGTGAGGAAAGAAACCACAATAATAAAATAAAAACGTACAAAAACCAAGTTTTTGATTATAAATCCTTTATGTACGAGACATAACTAAAATAATGTTCATTATAAATTATAATACGCAGCGCAAGACCATCCAAAAATATAAAATTGTAGTTAGGTGTCATAAAACATGTTTAATGTAATGCGCACCGATCAGGAATGTTTGTAAAAAGTGTTGTCAATAAAATACGCACCTTATTGCGCGACAGAAAGGTCGTTCAATATAATACGCACCGTGACACTCTATCTCAAAAATTTAACATGATACATAGAGGTAAATAAAATAATCTATAAATTCAATAATTTAATCACAGCACATGCGATCGATCTGAAATTTTGATACATCGTTTTTATCATCGGCACGAAACTGCCTGAAAAATTTCAGCTCGCTAGCTTACGAGGAAGTGGGTTAAAAATCGATCCAAATTTTTGGCGACAAGCAAGCAAGGGCTCAAACAGAAACCACGAGTTAATATAAAGGATTTAAAAAGATGTTGTTAAAGAGTTGGCATGATGATGGCGGTGGCTGCTGGCAATAATAAAGCAACATTCAAAAAAATAATATCCGTATATGGAACCTTGCACGAGCATCAGCAATGCCAAAATCCACTTTGCAACTTTCCCCCACCCACTGCGTGTTCTGTGCGCCCGGCAACAACCAAAATTGGCTTCCAAGACCGGTGCAGATTGAATAATGCTCGCTCTTCGCTAGAGGTTTTCCTTGTCAAAGATTTTACCGCCCCCCCCCCAAGCCACACCCATACCTCCCCTTCTCATATATATATATATATTTAATGTTGATTTTTGCCGTTGTGGGGAGAGTTCTAGAATATTTCTAACGTATAAGATATTGACACCGAGACTAGGAGTGTTTACGCACTTCACGAGGGAGAGATTGAATGGATCGCACTTGTCCGTGGGACCAGATTATCACCTCTGGAGAAAAAAAAATGTCTCTAGCTGATTCATGGACTTCACGGGCATTGACTCGTTGTTTGTGGACATTTTGCAGCTTAGACGAGTATTGGCAGAAAGAGTTGATGCCCTTAGTTTTTGGTTTTGTCGTGCTTACCTTATCTTACATTTTCTTAGCGAGGGTGCAGTATGAGGAGGGGGGATGGGGGAAGGAAGGAAGGAAGGTAGGGGTTTGGGATTTCGAAAAGCTGCAGACGTTAATTGATTTTGGTCACAGGTCAGTCTTTTACTGCCTGGTCTCAGCAATGGGAGATGGTCAGTCTTTTACTGCCTGGTCTCAGCAATGGGAGATGGTCAGTCTTTTACTGCCTGGTCACAGCAATGCTCATCTCAGAAATGAAGTAAGGTCATCTAAGAAATGAAGTCAGGTCAACTAAGTATTCTAAGAAATGAAGTCAGGTCATCTAAGAAATGAAGTCAGGTCATCTAAGAAATGAAGTCAGGTCATCTAAGAAATGAAGTCAGGTCATCTAAGAAATGAAGTCAGGTCATCTAAGAAATGAAATTAGGTCACCTTAGAAATGAAATTAGGTCATCTTTGAAATGAAATTAGGTCATCTTAGAAATGAAATTAGGCCATCTTAGAAATGAAGTCATGTCATCTACTTCACTGCCTGTCACAATGACCTTGACCTGGTGCATTGGCAGCGCAATAAAACGATTACGACAGTGTCAATAACAATGAAAATACCGATATCAAAGCCGGGCCGTTCGGCCACTCTTGCGCTATTCCAACCATCGACACTGACCGCGGCCATAATTGGAGAAGCCAGGCTTTTATGGCCGAGACAGGCCCAGATTACCAAGCCATCATAAGGCCTACCCGGGGCCAACGGCTTTCATCCCCGCGGTTTACGCTCGCGGGGCCCAGATTGGACCACAGGGAAATGTGCGGCTATCTCGGGGATTCAATGGGATGGAGAGAAGGTGGTGTGGGGGGGGGGACCACTGCAGGAGGTGCGAAGTGTTGCGGGAGGTATTTGATGGATGGGCACGGCGGAACTTTCAGAAGGGAAGTGTGTGAAGGAACACACGGCCACCTTTAGAGATACGTGTTTTGAAGTCAATTCTTTCAATAATAATGCGATGCCGATCTATCCACGAGCCCCTTTAGAGATACGTGTTACTGAAGTCAATTCTTCCAGATATTGCGGCGCCGGTCCATCCAGATATTGCGGCGCCGGTCCATCCAGATATTGCGGCGCCGGTCCATCCAGATATTGCGGCGCCGGTCCATCTATACAGTCGTAACATCCTTGTTTGGCTGTCCTCATGGAACAGATTGCCCCAGCACATTGTCTCACGAAACTTTCAACACCATCAACACCACCAACAACACCAACGCCAACACCACGAACAACAACACCAACAACAACGCCAACACCAACAACAAATTTCCAATCACCAAAAGTTACCAAAAATCTAGGACATCGTTAGTCTAGTAGAGCAGTGCTTCTCAAAGTGGTGGTCCGTGGGCCGGTGCCGGTCAGTGGGCAATCCGCCGCCGGTCCACAGAAGTTATCAAAAAGGACAGACAAAAATGTCAGTGCAGGTAAAATAGTGCACCGGTCCCTGGTGCGATTGAAAAAATTCCTGCCGGTCCGCCATACTAAAAAGTTTGAGAAGCACTGTAGTAGAGTAAACATCACGCCCCCCCCCCTTCTTTTCCTCATCCATTTGATCAATTTTGAACTGCGCAATAATCTTCTCTTTGGAAAAGATACGATATATTTTCCGACTGCTCTTGGAAACAGCTCGTAAATTACCCCCCACCCCCACCCCACCCTAAATCCCGAAAAACAAAAAAATAAACAAAATGGAGACCAAAACCTGCTTCACTCGTTAGAAAAATTGCTTCACGAAACGATCGATGATAAAACGTGTGAGTTTCTATCTGAAACTCGTGGTAGAGGCCCTAACTTATGGCCCTATATTGTTGGTACTGTTTCCCCCCCCTCCCCCTCCCCGGGCTGTGTTGATTTGTTCATACCAAGATCATTCCATGTGAACCACGTATCAAATTTGTGGGGTCCGGGTTGTGGGTGGGGTGGGTGTTAGGTCACCCCAGGTCCCCTCCCCCCAATCCTTCTCTTAAAGACAATCCGTCCTGACAAGACCAGCCCCGTCTGATTGTCTCTCCCTCAATTGTTTGTGAAAGCTCGCCTCCATTGGCCGGGTGATTTCATCAAGGGGTAAATATGAATTCAATATTCCATGCCCCCCCCCCTGGCCCACCCCCCACACACATCCTTACAACTGGTCATCATGGTGTTAAGTTTGACTGTGAATTTCTTTTACCAAGGGCCAGTGGTAAGCAATGTTCCCTCTAAGGTTCGTTGGTCGGTGTGCTAAGTAGAAAAACTCGTGTGCAAAGTTGCACAGCATCGTTTTTTGTGTGCAATATTTTACCTATTTGCTACACGAACGATAATTCTAAACTGCTGCGCGGCGTCGGCAAGATATCTGTGCGCAGCTTAAGTGGAACCTTGGTGGTAGGTCGTGTATTTGTTTTATCAAGTAGGAGTGGTAAGCCATGTTTGAAGTTCAAAAGTTATTCCAACGTATTCAGTACATTCCAATTTGTTGTTGAGAGTTTCTCCTGGCGGCTACTCCGGATAATTGTGGGTGTGGCCTGGCGTCTTGGCTTTTAACACGTGGTTTCTTTCCCAGTCCTTGGAGCACTGAACTTGTAGTCTAAATGTTCAAACATAAACAGATTCAATTGCCCTAGCATTGGGTTTACATGAGGTTTTGTGGGCGGTATGAAAGAAGTGTGTTGTGTGAGAGAACAAAGAGAGAGAGAGAAATACAGGAGAGAGAGATACAGGAGAGAGAGAGAGAGAGAGGAGGAGTGATATATAGACATAGAGAGTTACTGAGACAGAGAGAGACATATAGACATAGAGAGATAGAGATTCAAACAGAAAGGGGTGGGGAAATATATATATATATATATAGAGAGAGAGAGAGAGAGATCTCAAAAATTTAGCTGACCAGACAAGGTAACAGATGTGAGTGGCGAGAGATTGTGACAGAAAGAGAGAGCCAGCGAGAGAGACAGTGAAAGAGACAGAGAGAGAGACAGAGATTGAGACAGAGAGAGATTGAGACAGACAGAGAGAGAGAGGTAGAGAGATTGAGACAGAGAGAGAGAAGGGGGACAGAGAGAGAGATTGAGAGAGATAGAGAGAGACGTAGAGATAACTCTGTAGCTGACCAGACAAGGTAACAGATGTGTGAGTATCCAGGAGTTGTCGAACGTGTTGACACAAGACCGATGTCCACCGGGCAACCAGGCGCCCGGGAAGAATTGAACAAAACTCATTCACTGCCCGATTGCCTACCATCGCCCCCCTCACACACACACATTGACTAACATTTGTCTGTTCTTGGTGCGTCTCACTGGTCGTCCGTCAATGGTCAGTCGTGACGTCTTCAGATGCGGGCGGTGTATCTCTTGATATATGTGCGTGTATATGTGAGTGTATGTGTGTTTATATGTGTGTATAGGTGAGTGTACGTGTAAATATGTGCGTGTATATGTGTATATTTTTGAGTTTCAGTGTATACATGTTCGTGTATATATGTGAGTATGTGCATGTATTTGTGTATATATATGAGTGAGTGTATGTGTGTGTATGTTTGAGTGTATGTGCATTAATATGAATATGTGTGTATGACGTCATCTTATGACGGTATTGTTACAAATTTATTCGCTTATCACGACGTTCAGACTTTTTGTCTCCTTGCTGTTTGAACCACCATTAAAAATAATTTAAATATAGTCTATGACTAAATGAATTATGTCTTCAGTCTTGCTGATCATGTTTGAAATATCTACAAATTTAATAGTGGGGGAGGAGAGTGAGAGAGAGAGAGGGGGGGGGTACAAAGAGAGAGGGGGGAAGGTATAGAGGGGGAAGAGATGAGTGATTAAAAGAATGCGGTTCGAGGGTAAAAGCTGCAGACATCTACGATGGCGTCATCAAAGGGAGATGTCGTTTGAACGCAAGTCCGGCCGGATCAGCTGAAACCAGCCGCAGATCGCTATCAGCCATCAGGGCAAATATTGATGGCTGCCAATACATTAGTCGGTCTCTCTCTCCCCTTGCTGGACAAACCCTTTTAGCGTGTGTGTATGTAGGTCTGCGTGTGCTACCTTTTGAAATCAGTGGTTCTCATAGTATATCCGTTTCACGGGTCACATTCAAGTGTGTAGCACCATGGTACATACAAACAAGTTATTGAAATAACTTATGTAATAAAAATAGCTTACAAACAACAACAA
This sequence comes from Ampullaceana balthica, assembly GCA_944989445.1. NCBI lineage: Eukaryota > Metazoa > Mollusca > Gastropoda > Lymnaeidae > Ampullaceana > Ampullaceana balthica. The sequence continues at coordinate 78,963 of CALYLW010000864.1, forward strand.
ATGTCCAAGGTCTAGAAGTTAATTCTCAGCAATGTTCCTTTTAAGCTGCGCGGCGGCGCAGATATCTAACCTACGCCGCGCAGCATTTTAGAATTACCGCTCAGCAAATTTTGTAAAATATTACACCCCAAAAAAATGGAATTGCACACGATTTTGTTTTTACTTTGCACATGGACCAACGAACATAAGAGGGGGAACATTGGTTCTCAGTCAGTTAAAAAAAAATATATAAATATACCCAACCCCCAGGGCCACAGTTTGAGATACGCTTCTTTAAATCACTTGTTTTTTGTTTTGCTTTTTTGGGCGTGCTGTATTTGGACTCATCTGTGGGTGATGAAATGGGAGAAGGATTTGCGTGGCGTAGGGAAAGTTTTACCTTTTGAAGTCAAGTTTTCCAGATAATCCCTTTATGTCTCAGACCTGGTCAGTGTCCCCCGTCAGACACGATAGTCTGATGACTGATGGGTCAGGTTGCCCTACATTTTACAGGTTGGTGAAAACAAAAGTGGCTGTGTGTGTGTTTGTTTGTTTGATGTTGTTGTTTGTTTGTTTTTTGTTGTTTTTTTTGGGTTAGGGGAATTCCTTGGATACGTCATCATTCCGCCTACCTCCCCCCCCCCTCCCCATGCTTGGTCAAGTCTACAGCATATCATTTCAGACTGACTGTCTGACAAGACAACTGCCGCGAGCGGTACGAACGATACCAAGCTTAGTTAACACAGTTAGTTACACGATACTTAATTTGACTTAATGAAGAGTTCGATACCAGACATTTCCAGTGCTGCTCAAATATACACGAGTACACAACAGTACAGTATCTTATAATTTCCGTGTCATTAAAACATTTCGATATCATTGATTACTTTAATGTTGTACTTTGTTATCGTGGGATCTGTCAATAACCGGGGCTACCTACCGTTAATATCACTTGTGCCCTTTGATGTTCGCTCATTTCCAATGTTTTAATTGATGGCTGAGCTACAAGCAGCCCTGTAATGGTTGTTAGCGTGACTTCCACTGGCTGAGCTACAAACTGCCCTGTAATGGTTGTTAGCGTGACTTCCATTGGCTGAGCTACAAACAGCCCTGTAATGGTTGTTTGCTTGACTTCCGTCAGCTCAATGTTATCGGTTGACTTTTTGTGTTAATTTATTACCTGCACTTCTTATAACACTTACCTTTTGTATAATATATATATATATCATCAGCCCCGTGACCGTTGCAGTCGTTGGAGCGCATGGACACACCAACAGACAACAATCTCCACATTCGCCTATCTGTCTTAAATTAAGCGGCGGTCAGCAATTCATTCAGCCTCAGCCCTGTCCAATCTTTTATGTTGTCAAGCCAAATTTTTCTGCTGTCGTCAACTTTGCCGGCCCTTGTTTACAGTGCCCTGAAGGATAATTTTTGTCTGGCTATCATGTCGAATTTATATACATACACTTCTATTCTGTTACTACTTTAACGGACGTTTTTTTTTGTTGTCTTATTAATGTTATACTAACAATTGATACGTTTTTAATATTCGAAGAATATTTATTTCATTTTTTATAAGTTCGGTTTATTGTTTGTTAAATAATTTGGTGTCACGTGACTAAATGAGCTATTAGAGCTTATGTTTACGTCCATACTCAATCCATTTATAATTCTGAAGGATTAAAAAAAAACAACTTCAATAACCGTAAGGCAAAGAGTCTCGTGAATTTATCAACAATAAATAATGAACTGTTCCCCCTGGGACGAGGCGTGTCTTAAAAGAGCTTGACCAATACTTGACCTGGGTGAACCTGGCCAGGGATGACCCCTCGCTGTCATGGCCGTCTGGTCTCATCACTCAGAACCCCAACTCGTCTTGGGCCCTCGCGTCGCTCTCGGTCGTTACCGCACATCAGACATCTCGCTACTATGTGAGGTGAACACGATTATAGCCTGCTATCCTTTCTCTTCAATGTGTTGACATTGAACGTCGAAAATCTTATCCAGCAAAATGCGCACACAAATACGCTTTGTTTTCTCATTATCATCATCATCAACAACAACAATAAAACATTTGGTAAAGAAAAGCAACTGACTTCCCGTGAAATTCATTTTATCTATATTATTTTTAATTGTCTGTGAGGTAGGGCTAACTGTTTTTTGTAAAGTAACTGACGTCATTTTCTTCAGCAGTGACGTCAATATCTGCGACCAACGACGTCACATTTATATTTTTAAGATGTACACAAGGAGTCTTTCTTACCTAGATCGATACAAACGCATGCTCTTTCTCTCTGTATGTCTCTCTCCTTTTTTTTTCTCTCTCTCTCTCTCTCTCGCTCTCCTTTTCAGTCGCTCTCTCTTTCTTTCCTTTTCACTTGCTCTCTCTTTCTCTCCTTTTCACTCGCTCTCTCTTTCTCTCCTTTTCACTCGCTCTCTCTTTCTCTCCTTTTCACTCGCTCTCTCTTTCTCTCCTTTTCACTCGCTCTCTCTTTCTCTCCTTTTCAATCGCTCTCTCTTTCTCCCTCTCTCTTTTCTCTGTTTAATTTCTCTCGTATATCTCTTATTCTCTCTTTCTCTCTCTAGTGTACAAAGTTAACAGACTACCCCACCCCCCGCCCAAACACAGGTCACTGACTGGACCACGAGTGACCACCCAGTGTGTGCTCAAATGTTGAAACAATTAGCTTGGACTTTACAAGTGTCCTCAAACCGGACACCACATGCTCCGGGCCGAGATAACGGCGCCCACGATTGATTGTGGCTAATGAAGTGACCGTGGTCAAATAACACTGGAGGAGAGAGAGAGAGCAAATGGATTTGGGGGGGGGGAGCGGGGGTCTCGAGCTAATGGCATAAAAAAGCCATATAAATTATCAGACGTTTGCAATGCCCGGTCGTCGTTAAACAAAAACCTGGAGTTTATTTATAGCGTCGCTGATATAGCTCTGTCCATTACCACATAAAGATATGGTGCTAGCTTGGTCTGTCCATTACCACATAATGATATGGCGCTAGCTTGGTCTCTCCATTACCACATAATGACATGGCGCTAGTTTTGCCTTGTCCTTAGAAGTCTCGGCAGCGATGCTGTCTTGAAATAATTGACGCTTTCTTTAAAATAAGTTAGAGTCTAATATGGTACAACCAGAGCCATGCAACAAGCCATTGACAAGCTATTGTTGGCCAACTGTATGTTCAAATGTAGATCTTCTCTGCGTCGTGCCATGTCGTTAAGTTCAAGGCGAGCTTGTCGCGCTCCTGTCGTATCCCACGGCCGTCCCCTCGCCGAGTCCTCGTCCCCCAACTGTCAGTTCCGAGGTTCCGATAAAGTTGTCTGGGCCTCGCTTTGATCTCGGTATTTATTGGATTATTGGACTTGAAGCAAACGACCATTAGCGCTGTGGGCAAATATTGACTCCTTAACGTCCAGCCCCCCCCCCTCCAACTGCCCACGTCCTTACTGGGGGATATCCGGAGCCGGGAATCTGCTGGACTTCACAATCGATGGGCAGTAAACATGGGGCAGCGGTCATTTTGGCGCACGAAATACTGGCATTTGGACTCACGGACATAACACAGGGCCGCCTGTAATCGATACTCTTGGTTTCGGTATTGCAGAAATCGGACTCGTGGGTTGTTTAAACGCATGCATATTTCATGATTTCTGAAACAAATTTAATTTGGAGCGCGAATACTTGGTTGGTTGTTTGACTACGCGTGAGATACATACAAGGGTATGTGATTTTAGGTACCCCCCACATAAGATTCCGCACCCGTCGACACATTTCTGGAAGCGCTGGTCTTCACCATTCCTTTAACTTTCGGTTACACCTACCACTCGGTCGCAAGCCCTACGTCACGTGTTCAAGAGTGTTAGCGTGAGAACAACACATTGTCCGCCCATGCCAAGGGCCGTAATTAGAACTCGAATAGCCGTCCACCTAATTGAGGGATGATCTAGCATTAAGGGCCCTGCTGTCGTCCTGATAGATCCAGTAAGCCACGCCCATCTTTTGCACTGTACACTGCTCTATCACATAACGTCACGTCTATGTATCGAACTAACTTATGTTCTATCACATTACGCCACGCCCATTTTTTGCACTGTACACTGTTTTAGCACACTATGCCGCGCCCAATTGTTACATTGTACAATGTTATATTACGCCACGCCCAACTATTGAACTGTACAATGTTCTATCACGCCACGCTTATTAAGCCTATCTATTGCACTGTACACCCTCACACATTGTCTTTTTTCTACCAAGTCCTTCGCCCCGATTCTTTTAACTTTTAGTCTGATTTTTGTCGTTGTTATGTTTGTCTCTGGCTATGTCACTATCGACATACGTAAGTACATAAACTATACTCATACATCGCTTGGTACAATAGTGCACAACCTTTGAGGCCCGGACAAAACGTTTCGCTCGTGCAGAGCAGATTTGTGCCGAGAGCAGTCTCGCCCCCACCACCCCCCCCCTTCAACATTCTCCGCCATCAATCACCTTTCCTTGGTTTAAGTCTTGAATGTGACGTCATCGGCTATTTAGTGGTCTGTTTGAAGCCAGGTCGTGCACACCCCCCCCCACCTCACCCCATCAGAAGCCGACACTCACGTCCAACCACACTCAAACGTTAGACCAGCACTCGCGGCTGTCACGTGGGGCTGCATACGTCAAACACTCGACACTGCCCGGGTAGAGGCTGTGAACTTCTAACACGGAGAGGGGGAGCAAGGGGGGGGGAGACACAGATAAAGAGAGAGAGATAGAGAGAGAGAGATACGGCATTGTTGCTATAGCTCAAACAAATGATGTCGATGTTAAGACGTATCTATCTTAAACGGTGCACACGCGCAAGAAACAAGACACCGTGACGGAAACGCATGGAAAGAGATTCCTGTACACAATGAACTCAACGGTTGACCGACCTGGGGGTGAGATAAGAAGCCCAGCAACGGTCAGTCTTTCAATACCAATATCTACATATTCCTATTCAACCCCCACGCGCCTCTCCAACCATTGCTTCCATGCAATGATACCAAACAAAACACAAAGGTTATTATTTCCGAGCAGCCGTTGTTCCTTTCAAAGCCCCACAGTCGATGCGGCTTCTCTCGCAGTAGACCAGATGCCATCACACCAGATGCCATCACGCCACATGCCATCACACCAGATGCCATCACACCAGATGCCATCACGCCAGATGCCATCACACCAGATGCCATCACACCAGATGCCATCACGCCAGATGCCATCACACCAGATGCCATCACACCAGATGTCATCACAACAGATGCCATCACACCACATGCCATCACACCACATGCCATCACACTACATGCCATCACACCAGATGTCATCACACCAGATGCCATCACACCAGATGTCATCACACCAGATGCCATCACGCCACATGCCATCACACCAGATGTCACCACACCAGATGCCATCACACCAGATTGACATCTCTAAACAAAAAATACAAACCCTTCATTGCAGGATTGTTTAGAATTCGGGAGTTACCCAAGGAGAAATTGCAAGCAAGCATATCTGTCAATGACAATGATAGAAATGCAAGCAGCATATCTGACAATGATAGAAATGCAAGCAGCATATCTGACAATGATAGAATTGCAAGCAGCATATCTGACAATGATAAAATTGCAAGCATCAAATCTGTTAACGCAATGATAAACCAAACCCGGAAAGACAGACGACTATCAAGCATGTGGTGTTCCGGGCCTCTGCAGTGTGGACACAGTCTTTACAGTGCTACCGGAGCTGGCAGTGGACAGACCTTGTGGGACTTCCCCGTTGGGTCAGTGGAAGTGCTGCCCGGTTTTAGCACCTCCACATATAGTTTGGCCACAATCAACGCCTGCCAGGAACATTTCCTAAAGGGGGGGGGGAGTTTGCGTGTGTGTGGGGAGGGGTTGGGGGGAGTGTCGAAGTAACAATCAGTCTTAACAATAATCATTTAATCAGTTGAAAATCAGTTGTTAATAGTTAAACAAATTTTGAAATAACACTAACATTCGCTCAGTGGCGGCGCTGTTGTTACTGTTGCCGTAATTCTCCCGCCGGGTGAGATGGCCGTCGCTCCGCCGATGCCAGCCCCCCTCCCCACCCCAGGGATGTTCTGCTGGCTTGTCCTACGTGTCAGCTGGTGTTATGGCCATGACTTGGTGGGTGGGGGGGGGGCTAGGAGCTGATTGGAACATTTCAGATGATGCATCTTTGTTTGGCGGGGAGATTCTTGATTCTTACCTTCCTTGCCAGACCGATCCCACAATGATAAACAATGACGCCAGAAAAAAAGCATTTGACGTTCAGGCGTTGAGCGTATCTGTTGTTGAGAGTATTTGTTATTGAGATTATCTGTTGTTGAGAGTATCTGTTGTTGAGAGTATCTGTTGTTGAGAGTATTTGTTATTGAGATTATCTGTTGTTGAGAGTATCTGTTGTTGAGAGTATTTGTTATTGAGATTATCTGTTGTTGAGAGTATCTGTTGTTGAGAGTATCTGTTGTTTGAGAGTATCTGTTGTTGAGAGTATCTGTTGTTGAGAGTATCTGTTGTTGAGAGTAACTGTTGTTGAGAGTATCTGTTGTTGAGAGTATCTGTTGTTGAGAGTATCTGTTGTTGAGAGTATCTGTTGTTGAGAGTATCTGTTGTTGAGAGTATCTGTTGTTGAGAGTATCTGTTGTTGAGAGTATCTGTTGTTGAGAGTATCTGTTGTTGAGAGTATCTGTTGTTGAGAGTATCTGTTGTTGAGAGTATCTGTTGTTGAGAGTATCTGTTGTTGAGAGTATCTGTTGTTGAGAGTATCTGTTGTTGAGAGTATCTGTTGTTGAGAGTATCTGTTGTTGAGAGTATCTGTTGTTGAGAGTAACTGTTGTTGAGATTATCTGTTGTTGAGAGTATCTGTTGTTGAGAGTAACTGTTGTTGAGAGTATCTGTTGTTGAGAGTATCTGTTGTTGAGAGTATCTGTTGTTGAGAGTATCTGTTGTTGAGAGTATCTGTTGTTGAGAGTATCTGTTGTTGAGAGTATCTGTTGTTGAGAGTAACTGTTGTTGAGAGTATCTGTTGTTGAGAGTATCTGTTGTTGAGAGTATCTGTTGTTGAGAGTATCTGTTGTTGAGAGTATCTGTTGTTGAGAGTAACTGTTGTTGAGAGTATCTGTTGTTGAGAGTATCTGTTGTTGAGAGTATCTGTTGTTGAGAGTATCTGTTGTTGAGAGTATCTGTTGTTGAGAGTATCTGTTGTTGAGAGTATCTGTTGTTGAGAGTTCCTTTTGTTTGAGAGTATCTGTTGTTGAGAGTATCTGTTGTTGAGAGTATCTGTTGTTGAGAGTATCTGTTGTTGAGAGTATCTGTTGTTGAGAGTATCTGTTGTTGAGAGTATCTGTTGTTGAGAGTAACTGTTGTTGAGAGTATCTGTTGTTGAGAGTATCTGTTGTGCGATGACCTGTGGCACGATATTCTTTGTGGACACTCTCTCCGACACGCCCTCTAACCCCCTGTCATTCTTTTAAAAAATAAAAATAAAACCAAGAGTTGTTGCCCCATGAGAGAATGGACAAATCTTAATGGTCGGAAGATAAAATTCATACTTTGGGTTAGGTTGACACATTAAAGCGACACGTTATTGTTATCATAACCGAATATCATTCGCGGTGGTGGACTACATTGTGAATGTAGCAACAAAACGTATAAGAAAAAATTATATATGCTAATGATGAGAAAAATTATATATGCTAATGATTAGTCATAATAAATATTTTAAAATAGGTTTTAAAAAAAGCAATTAAAATTGCTTGAGCTGAATATACATTGCTAATTAGTCCGCATCTCCCTCTCTCTCTCTCTCTCTCTCTATCTCTCTCTCTCTCTATCTCTCTCTCTCTCTCTGATTTTATTTTCCCTCACTTTCTTTTATTGTGAAGTGGATTCTGGAATTTTTTATTGAAGTTTTTTTTAGGAGGAGTGTGTGTGTGTGTGGGGGGGGGTGTCCTATCTGTAGATTTAACCAGATGGGATGTCTTTCTGTAGATTTAACCAACTGGGAGGTCTGTCTGTAGATTTAACCAGCGATGGGGTACCATCTGTAGATTCAACCAGCGGTGGGGTACCATCTGTATATTTAACCAGCTCTCTTACATCTTTCGATTCCCCCGTAATGGCCAGGCGTCATGCCATTCACCTATCCATCGGCGTCTGTCCTTGGTAAGGTAATCCCCCCTCTAGCCCCTCTCCCATCACCCCTTTCCTCGACCTTGGCGGGTCACTGTTTCTTTTTGCCATCAGTTTTGTCAGTGCTCCCACTCCGTGCGCTTTTACTCATTGTGCACTACTGTATAGAGTTGCCTGTTGAATCTGATGCTATCTTATGATTTGTGAGGGTTACTTTTGTGTTCAACAAAAGCGCGCGTGCGTGTGTGTGTGTGTGTGGGGGGGGGCTGCATTAGTTATATGAAGATGGAGGAAGGGTACTCTAAACTCACCCAGGTGGGCAGTGACTTCTCTCTGAGACAAACCCTCGTCTTGGTCTTTTCATTTCTTGTCATCATCCTCCATCTTTCCCGTCCACCCGAGAGAATACAACCGAAAGACCGTCTAAAAACAACAGCACCATTGATTCACGGTATAGTATAATTTAATCCACATTTCCGACAGACTCACGATCTCTCTGGCAACGTATGCATAATGTATGTGCTTCTTCTTTACAAAAAAGAAAATAAGTAACATTATCGACCGGGTCTCTTAACATCTATTTGATTATTCTTTATTGCCGACTGTGGCGCTGAAATGCCATCCATAAGAATGAAGGCCCGCCACTCTCCCGTCAGTTGAACACTTAAGGTTTCACAATGACCGCCCTTGGTTGCCAGCTTTTATTGATTGCAGTTCAAAGTTTTCCCCCGTCTTCGGCATTTGCATCGCCGCACAGCGCAGGAAGTTGTTTAATATAAGACGCTTTGCTGTAGAGACACGCTGGAGTCAACAAACAGCGCAGGAAGTTGTTTAATATAAGACGTTTTGCTGTAGAGACACGCTGGAGTCAACAAACAGCGCAGGAAGTTGTTAAATATAAGACGCTTTGCTGTAGAGACACGCTGGAGTCAACAAACAGCGCAGGAAGTTGTTTAATATAAGACGCTTTACTGTAGAGACACGCTGGAGTCAACAAACAGCGCAGGAAGTTGTTTAATATAAGACGTTTTGCTGTAGAGACACGCTGGAGTCAACAAACAGCGCAGGAAGTTGTTTAATATAAGACGCTTTGCTGTAGAGACACACTGGAGTCAACAAACAGCGCAGGAAGTTGTTTAATATAAGACGTTTTGCTGTAGTGACACGCTGGAGTCAACAAACAGCGCAGGAAGTTGTTTAATATAAGACGCTTTGCTGTAGAGACACGCTGGAGTCAACAAACAGCGCAGGAAGTTGTTTAATATAAGACGCTTTGCTGTAGAGACAAATTGGGGTCAACAAACAGCGCAGGAAGTTGTTTAATATAAGACGTTTTGCTTAAATGGAACACTGGTGGGGTTCCTAAGCTATCACTTTTGAAGCGTACACGTAAATCCGGCACTGTTAAAGCCCCATTGGCGCAAAATAAAGCCGCCTCTGCAAGAGCTTTGAACGTTTCAGATGAAGGAAAGAGCCGACAAACCGGCCATCTTGCATTTTATTACGTCATTCCGTATCACGAGCTAATAACGGGGCGTTCATAAACCTAATACCCATCTCACCTCGCCTCCCCCCGACTCCCCTCCCATTCTTTCCCCGTGTGCGACCCCCATTCCACGGGTTCTTTACGGGGTCGTTAATGTATCACAGCACTTGCATAACGGGGGTCATACCCCACTTAAATCCTCGCTAAGATCCCCAAAAACTCTTTCCCGACGACGTGTTTACGAGCCGGGCCGCCATTTTGTTGTCTCTGCGAGACCGGAGCACTCTGTACATAGCAATTAAGTGTCGGGAGAGTTGTCTTTGCTTTGTTTTTAGCGCCCTGGTCTAGATAACTTCTGAAATCAATACGCCGAATTGTTGTTACGGCGCGTTACGGTGAATTTTTGTTACGGCATGTTACGCTGAATTGTTGTTCCAACATGTTATGCTGAATTGTTGTTCCAAAATGTGACAGGGAATTGTTGTTATAACACGTGACGTCGAATTATTGTTTGGGCATGTTGCGCTTAATTGTTTCTACACGGTGTCGCCGCTGTCCCGTAAACGATTGATTCAATTTAAACTCTGCCCATTTAACGGACAGACGGTGAAATCTACTGACTTTGTAATTTCACTTCTCCACGTCTATCTGTCAGAGTCTATCTTTCAGAGTCTATTTTTCAGAGTCTATCTTTCAGAGTCTAACTTTCAGAGTCTATGTTTCAGAGTCTATCTGTCAGAGTCTATCTTTCAGAGTCTATCTTTCAGAGTCTATCTTTCAGAGTCTATGTTTCAAAGTCTATCTTTCAGAGTTTATCTTTCAGAGTCTATCTTTCAGAGTCTATCTGTCAGTCTATCTTTCAGAGTCCAATCTGTGAAAATGCTTAAACTCTACATACAGTACAGGAGCATGACTTCAAGGCTGAACGCTTTGCAAAAACAAACCAGGGGCAACGTAAAAAAAATCTGCTTATAATTTGGGAGCTCAGATGTTAGGGGGTGGAGTGGGGTGGGTGTAGGGGCTCCCGTGATATATGGCTGAGGGGGTCTGTTGGATGGCTGGACTGTGGGGGTGGTCAAAAAAAGGTTAAGGGTGTTTGTGTGGGGGGGTGGGCGGGGGTTCTCCAGAAAAAGTGTGAAACGTTTCTTTGTACAAGGGGCTCCATTAGTTTACTCCTCCATACCATCTCATGACACCCCTCCATACCATCACATGACACCCCTCCATACCATCACATGACGCTCTCCCCCCTCCCATACCGTCACACGACCAACCTTCAACCAGCCGTTTTAAAACCGCACCCCCCCCCTCCCCACCTTGTGAACACCGCTCAAATCACCACTCGGCCCTTTCTTCCCGATCTTCCCTTAAGTTCAAAACTATAAATAAAAAAACCATCATCTTCCACGTCACCCTTGCCTCACCCGCCACCCCCGTGTTGCGTGGCTCGGCGGGGGGAGGGGGGGCGCCCAAGGTCGCCACCGTTGCCTGAAGATTGTTCCACCACTGCTACGGCTTCTTCTTCCTCCTGGCCCAGTATGGAAATTGAATTTCCTGTGGCCGGTCCTTCTGTGATAAATGTTATGATTGTGTATGCAATTCCCATCAATACGACTTCAGAGATGTCGCCGAAAGTTGGGTTCCCGCAGTGCATGTCGGTATAGCATACATCTTTCAGCGCTATCTCGGGCTATTCCAAACAACAACTCGCTTTCTCTCTCGATCTCACTCTCTCAAAATGATCTCAGATGATATGAAACATAAAATGGACGCTCTGACGTCACGCTTCTAATAAAGCCCCGTCAAAAGATGGCAGAATTTCGGGTTCGGTTAATCGAAGAATAATCAAAGAGTAAATCAATGATTTTGGCGGAGTTTTATCTTGTGATTTGAAAACCTGTTATACACGTAATACAAAGTACTGGGAACTTTGTGTAAAAAGTCAATCGTCTTTGTAGAAATGCTTTTTTTTTAAATGCTTATTATGTTTTCTTGCTAAATATTGGTAAAATCTTTAAAATTACTTTCTGCAAATATTCCTGACAAATTTTTTTTAAAAAGGTGTTCGACGACCTGCAGCCCCGGGCCGCATACGTGTCTTTAAAGAGCTGTCTGCGGCTATTTATTGATAGATGAAACCACATTACCTCACACAGTCTGTCACCTCACCTCCTTACCTCGCACCGTCACATCACCACCTTACCTCACGCCAACTATCACCTCACCACCTTACCTCACACCATCACCTCACCATCTTACCTCACGCCAACCGTCTATCTCTCCGTTCACAAGACTGTCTTAGAACACAGTTAACCTGTTGTTGCGGACTCCACGGCTGTATATATATCGTGTCTCTAGGCGCCCTCGCGTGACCTCTATTTGCCCTCCATCCCTCCTCGCAGCTTTCTTTCCATCGAACACGTGTTGACTCCGCTTTGTTTATGTTTGAACTCGTGACATTTCCAATCTACGGAATATATGGCATCGATCCTGGCGTGAAAGGAATCGCGGGGGTGGGAGGGGGGTCCTTTCATTTGGGATACTTGGCCGGGGCCAAGTCGCTTATGGCCCGATAATGGTCAAGATACTGTTGGATGTGTCCTAATTACAACAGCGATGGCCAGGATTTATGTTAGGGGGGCTTGGGAGAGGGAGGGGGCCGGCGGTGAGTAACGGTTTCCCCAGTTGTTAAGACAAAGCTAAATGAACATTCTTGGAAACTTGATCTTATTTTCCTTTCTTATTTTGATGTCCCAGTTTAACATTGAAGTAAAAAAAAATACGTTCTATGTTGTATGTTGAGTTTCTTTCGTGTGCAAAATTGTCATTTTTTATTAGTCATGGACTTCGCGTTTTTTTTTGTTGTTGTTTTTTTTCTGTGGGTGCAGGGGAAGGGATAGGTATGTAAATTAAACTAGAGGTCAATGTAGGTATAAATGACCTTTGATAGCACGAGAATTAACAATCCGAAACGAAATATATCAAAACCGTTTAAAATAAATCTTTTCCAACAAGTGAACTCTTCTGCTTTAGTTTTATCGGTTCAGTCGTCACAAAAACACATTCGTCTCCGAGAGTAATAATTACCATAAGAGTCGTTTCCCCCCTGTCTTCTAGCCATACGAAACGTACTTCGTGTTAAGCCCCGCCCAGTAAATCATACAACCATATCTTACAAACGCTTGGAGGTCATTTATTAGTGCTCAAGTGAGCTAAGAGCATGCAAGCCAGCATTACAATCTGGATCAGTCCAAGCACGTGATCAGCACTCGCCAATTTGACAGATTAGAATGGTGCGCACCATGTGAACGGCTTGGGCGAGTGCGCACCGTCTGCATTTTCTTTATCCCCACCCCCAACCAGGGGGGTCGGGGGGGCCACAAGTGGGGGGGGGCACACTTCACTGGTGGGGGGATTGGGCAATGGGGGGGGGGGGGGGGGGGGGGGGGGGGGGGGGGGGGTTACAAAAGGGGTGGGGAGAGTGAAGTGTTTAATTTGTTATAGGGGAGGGATTTGGGGGGAGGTAGTGATGAGGAATGTGACAGGAGAGGGGTTGGATTGGTGGTTTTTTGGGGGGGGTGGGGGAATGTGATTATGGGTTGGTAGGGAATTGTGGTTGATATTTGGGAGGATTGGTGGAGTTTGGGGGTATGATAGATAAGAATGGTTGGGTTTGTGGGGAGAGAATGGGGGTGGGGGAGAAGTTGGTAAATGTGATGTATTGGATGGATAAGGGATGTTTGGTGTGTAGTGTTTGGATGGTGTGGGGGAGTTGAAGTGTTGGGGTTAGTGTATTTATATGGTAGGGGGTTTGTTAGGTATTATAGTGAAGTGTGTAGTGGGATGGGGTGGAGATGGGGGTGATGTAAATAGGGGTTTAGGTATTTAGTGATTGTTGTTTGAGATGGGGAGGGTGTATGATGTTAAGATGTGTATTTTGGAGGGTGGGGGTGAGGGAGTGTATAGATGGGTGGATGAGGGGATAGAGGTTAGTTAAAAAGTGAGTTAGAGGGGTGTGTGAAAGGGGAAAGTTGGGTTAAAGTTGAGTGGAAATGGTGGTTGGGTAAGATGTTATTGGAGTGGTGTGTTTTTATTTCTTTTTTTTTTATTATTAGTATGTGAGATGGAGGATTTTGGGGGGATATGGGTGTAAAAAAAAAATATATATATTGGGATTTATGTAAAATATATAATAGAAAAAAAAAAAATATATTAATTATTGAGGAAGATATTTTTTTTAAAAAGAAAACGAACCCCTATCATTGTCAACCGAACATGCTGATAGGACCACAAACCCGACACCCGTTGTTTCTTTTGTTGGATCAACCTTGATCTTCTCTCGCCCCCTCCCCCCCCTCCCATTCCTCCTGTTCTCCAACTGGAATCGCTAGATCGAAATCCGTCCGTGAGTAAAAGACCACCGGATAGAAAGAAAAAAAATCCTGGCTCAAAACGCCTTGAGGGAACACTCGGTACACCCCCGTGCATGACATTTACGGCCCTTTCCTGAACAAAATATCTCGTGTGTACCCTCTGACCTTTTACCCGTTTCACGGGTACGCAAGTGAAACAGCCCTCGCCAGAGTCTCCTGATAGGACTGGCAGAGTTTCATTTGTTTAGAATTTCTTCTTCCGTTATCGCCGAGTACCGGCTTCCGCTGTCGTCTTCAAGCCGTAGACCTTCTTGTTATAGTCTTTAGTGTTTACATCTTTAGCGCCCTGGTGGGGCGCATGTTCTCTTATAGTTACTTCCCCGTCTTCTGGCTCCCCCGAAATGTCGAGCTCGTGCGCTCGAATCGGCTTCTGTGTCCTGTAGCCAGTGGTTCCCAAATTAATATCCTTAAGCCATGTTGCTTATCTATCCAGTCGTGTTTCCTTGTGGATTATGAATATGATGATGTTATTCTTCTTTAGCGCTAACACTTTGGGTTAGGGTTAGGATTGCAGTTAGCTTCCCATAAACTATCACCCTACCCTAACTACATCGGTCTGCATAACTCATGATCTTCAGGTTAGGGTTAGGATTAGCGTTTGCTTCCCCATAAACTATCCCCCTGTCCTATCTACATCGGTCTGCATATCTCATCTTCGCGTCTATTTATGCCCTCGTTTCCCGACCGGCTAAAAACACCACAACGACATTGGCTAGGTTTATTGATATCTGGGAATATTACTCGTGGGAGCTCGTTGAATTTTTTGTGTGGGAGATAATCAAATTCATATTCGGCCCTCTCAATCACGACATGTAAATAAACTCTGACAACAATGGAACAACTCGCCCCAAACATTCATACGGGTCTTTTGTTGCACTCCGCATTTTCATCTGGACTTCCCTGACAATTTTTTTTCTATCACGTGTAAGTTTCATCTTTCCCCGAGCTTGTAGCCGAGGGCCCGATTTTCGGGCGTTATGTAGATAACATTCTTATATTTTAATCTCAGCGGGGGGAAAAACGTGAGGGAATTCGGAACGACAAGTCGTGTCTGTAGTTTCGTTTGAGCTGTGATTGATCAGTGATTCTCATACCTTTCTGTCATGAATGCAAAATTAAATTTCCGATAAAGTATTGATATATTAAATTTTAAAATCAGTCCAAGCCACCAATAATATTTATCTGCCCCTGCGACATTCGCCGAGAAAGTTATTATTTTTCTTTGCCTCGAGTCTTTAAAAAAAAAGAAACTTTGTGCAATTTGTAATGAGTATTTTCTTGAAACGTTGTTACGCTTTGGAGCCGTGAAATTCGTTCTTTATATATTTATTGAAAACACGACTGCCATATTTTTAATTTTTTTTAATAATGAAAAATGGTCAGTTTGAGAACCATTGCGCTAGATTAAAAAGATTTCTGGAATTCTGATTCGGATGAAGCTCCGCCCCGTAATATTCAAAGACGGGACTGTCTGAAAGGATCCAATCTCTTGTGGTATTATTCCGCCTGTCACTGGTGGGACCAGCGTTCCCGTGTGATATGACGTTATGTATTCCGGATCGTCAGACATTTTTTCCCCCTCGGTAATAACGGCCTCGGCCGTGTATGCATACGGTGGTTTCGTCCCTTTTTGCCAGCTCGTTGGATTTATTCCTGCTTGGGGGTTTGACGAGTGGCGAGGATGTGTGTGTGTGTGTGGGGGGGGGGATAAGATGACAGTGGTTTTTGTGTGCGGGTCATGGGGGGGGGGTATGGTAACCCCAAATATGCGTCTAAGATGGTAACTTTGAGTTTGTTGATAAGTCTATTATTTTATTTTTTTTAAAAAATTAATTTCTTTATTGTCTTGTATCTCCTTAATCTTTAACAAAAGTTGTATTTACTTTCATATGCCATGTGTTATTCTTTGAAAGATCAAATCACATTACCTCACACCACCTGTCACCTCATCTTTGAAGGTAAAACGTATTTAGCCTTTAAAACATTTAACCTCACCGCCGTACACAAGACGTGTGACACACGTTCTAAGTCCAGACAGTGCACTTCAATTTAGTGCTCACAAAGAAGTCTTTTAATGTCGTTAAGTTTTATCATTGCTCGTATCGAGTGGATGCCTCACAAGTGTCGCCCCTGACCACCCCCCCCCACAACTCCCTCGCGGACCGAGTTACGTCCTCTTCTTTTTCTCGTCCTCCCCTTTAAACTCAACTTGCCCCCCCACCCCCACTCCCCCTTCCCTCGATGAATGGTAGGATCTATCCATGAACGCACGTGAGCGCAGATGACCCAGAGACGTGTCTCCCTGTGTGGGTAATGGCTACTAATGGATGTCTTACAACACTTCACTAGTGCAACCTGGTGAACACTCCCCCCCCATCAAACCCCCTTCAGGTTTGAAGTGGTGCGATTGATTCAATAACAACTCTTAGCGCCCATCAAATTTTCATTGAAATCAGACGTAGAGAGTTGGTCTTTACTAAGGAAAGCCCCCCCCCCTTTCCCCTGAGTTGAATAACTCGTATCTTAAAAAGCATTACGTTAATTAATTAAATCAGGTTTTTTAAAATGAATTGTTTTAATGGACATCCAGAGGCCTCCTACATAAACATGTGTGAATGAATCAGTTATTTAATTTGTTTTTTTCCCCCCTCTCTTGCCCCCGCCCAAAGTAGAGTTGTCAACCCCTTGGAAACTAAAATTGCTTTCAACTGCTATTTAATGACTCGCGTTCAAACGAAAACAAATGAAAAATTAACGAACGAGCGGGCCCTTTAGGATTAAGCCATCAACAAAGTAATCCTCGCCCGACCTTGATTAAAAAAGGTAAGGAAAAACTAAGTGCGGGGTGAAATTAAAACACTTAGACACTTCATTGCTTAAAATATAACCAAGAAATAACCATCACAACCAGCCCAACCATGAGACCCTTCTCGTGTTTATCCCAATGACTCTCATATTTCCAGCACAATCTTGCGACACTATTGACTTTTCCGCGTGGGGGGGGGGACTCGAGAAGGAAAATGATAATAATCCTGCAACATGACGAAATCCGTTTTCCCTACCCCTTAATTTTCCCCGGCCCGCTTTAAAAAAAAAGACGATCTTGTTCTCTTTGTTCTATCTGCTCAGATAGTCAGAACTCGCCAACCGATTGCTGACTTCCTCCCCTGGTTCTCATCTTCTCCTCACACCCCACTCTCCCGTTTAAGAAAAAAGAAGGGGAAAAAAACGAGAACGTTATGCGATGGTTAAAAAAATACCTCTCTTCCCTCCTCCGTTCTTTCCCTGGTGTTGACAGTGTCAAAAGGCAGAGCAGAAGTGGTCTAATATTTGTTCCTGTGAATTAATTTGCGGCCGTATTTGTGGCCGTAGGCGTGACCACCACCGTTCTCCCGAAGACTGTTTTTTTCCCAACTCTTTCTTTATTGTTGTTCAGCCTCTCATTTTTGACCTCGACTCTTCCTCGGTTAGGATGCCACGGTTTTCATTTTCCGAGGCTGGATATTTTTGAAATTGCTATTAGTGGGTGAGAAAGTTAGTTTGCCTCGTGGGCTGTCTCGTGATGATGGAGGCTCGAATAATTAATTTATGCGCTGCATTCATTTACGTCATTATCTTTATTTGGTGACGTAGCAAACAGTAAAATTAACTTTTATATCATGTAGGGGTGGGGGTGGTGTCCTATATTTATTTTTTATAAAAGACTTATACAAATTTGATGAGGAAAAGTAGTTTGATTTATTACTTCTAGATGAGTTGCCTGTCGTTCTTCATAACATGCGTTGACAATGTCCTTCCAGAATGACTCTTTGGCTTTTGGAAATTAAAAAAATTCCCAGTTAAATATTTTAAAGGGAAGTAGTAAGAAAATATATTTGGTTACTATCAATTACATGTATTCATGTAATTATATTTATAATTTATACATTCGTTTAATTTTTTTTTCTTTTTTTTTGTCGGTTTACCTGGTTAGTTTCGATTATCCCGATTATGTACGGTTGTCCCGGATATTTCCGAAACCTGTGATCTCCATCTGACGTTCCAGAATATTATGGGCAGGTGTGTGTGTAGGTGTGTGTGCGGCTGTGCGTGCGTGCGCCCGCGTGTGTGTGTGTGTGTGAGTGTGAGGAGGGGGAGATTGGCTGTGGCGATTCGAGGGACATACATATTTGAACGTAAATTTGAAATTAAAAAAAAACCCCGATGACATGTACTACGAACAAGCATATCCTTACACTCTGGTCACAAGCAGCACATACACACACTCACAGACACACACTCACATACACACACTCACAGACACACACTCACATACACACACTCACAGACACACACTCACAGACACACACTCACAGACACACACTCACAGACACACACTCACAGACACACACTCACAGACATACACACACTCACACACTCACTCACACACTCACTCACACACTCACTCACACACTCACATACACACACTCACTCACACACTCACAGACACACACTCACTCACACCAGCAACTTGTCCATTCACCCGGTTGTCATTTCTTCATATATTTTTTTCGTTCAAATTCTTATAAAAGACGCCACATTAGGAGATGAGAATATAATTTTGCATTGACTCACAACAAAGATTTCATCACCGTGTGCCCACGACGTTGTCAGGCGGAAAACAAACAACCGATTTTTTTAAAACAAAAAATCCTGTAGTGTATTTTAGTTTATTTTTGTTTGTTAGTTTGTGGGGATGGGGGTTTGCAAAGGAATCGATTATGTTTGAATCGATACTTTTAAAGCACTAGAGAGCTCTTTACTTTGGCGGGCATCGATTATAAATTGGCCGAGAGACTCGCGTGGCACGTGCTCGTTTGGACTCGATTATGCCATTTAGTCGAAAAGTCAAGTGCCCTTGGCATGGCATGGTAGGGGGGGGATCGATCCAAACTCATATAATTGCTACAGTTTGAGCACATACAACCAACCATCATCTCATATTCGATTCTTTGATGTATGAAGGGGAAAAAACATTCCATAGAATCGAATATCTTTTTTTGTGTTTTGTTTCCGTCCTTGGTATCGATTTAACAAAAGCACGAGACAGTTCCTGCGATTCCATGTGCCGCCACGTCCAGGCTAAGGTGGAGAGCGCCTCCCTCGTCGTGATGTACCAGAGTGCTAATTTATCCCCCCCTACCTCGTGAGGCCTTCTTCATCTGTCATCCTTGCCGAGATTACGGCGTGTGTTCCAAGGGGGGAGCCGGTGTCTAACGTGTAATCAACGGGGCCTCGGTGACGCGGGGAGCATCATCATTAAGGGGGGACCCGTCCTCGTGGTCTTCTTCTTCCTTTAGCCGTGTACACAACTTGGCGTGGAACTATCATGCTGTACACAACCAGGTGTATAATTACGGTGGTGTACACGCGCCCCCCGGGGGCAGTTATTCTCTTGCACCACTGATTCATATGCTGTTCGTGTACTAGAAGTTAAAAAAAAATAGTGTGTGTGTGGTGTTTGGTGTGGCCGTTAAGTTCAAAGGGAGATAACACTGTCTGCTCATGTATTGATTTGCTCGTGTCATGTTCTCTTATTAAAGAAACAAGTTTCAGCATTCGAAATCCAAAAGAGATGGATAGACGTCATGACTTTATGGACTGTTGGATTGATGGATAGACGTCATGACTTATGGACTGTTGGATTGATGGATAGACGTCATGACTTATGGACTGTTGGATTGATGGATAAATGTCATGACTTATGGACTGTTAGATTGGTCGGATGATGTGTAGAATTATGACTGATGTATGTGCTATTGAGCCCACTATTTACTAGAGGCAGTTAGGCGACGGTAGAGTAGAAGGAAATCTATAGCACGAGTTGTTTGTTGTGTTGGGCCGAGTGACAGCCCTTGATAACTACAATCACTCTGCGGCGGCACTTCTCTCCCCTTTCTTCTGTTCCAGCGTCGGCGCGCGTGTGTTATTTAGGCTACTCTGCCATCACCCTGGAAACCTGGCGCCCCGAGACGAAAGCGTTTCTCTTCTTCTTCTCCTTTTGTTTCTGTCCTCCGATCAATAACGAGGATGTGACGAGGTTTTCTTTGTCTAGTGGGATTTAATTTAATTCTGTGTTAAAGCCGATCTTATGGCATTTTCCTTTTTTTTAAAAGTGCGTTGTCTTGTGGTGTTTTTTTTTAATTTAATTTTTTATATATCTTTTTATCACCATGTGCAAGATGCGTACGTATAAAGCATTAATACATCATTTTTGTAGATCGAATGAGACAATTTTACATTAGAACAAGTGGAGTTTTACAGTATATCAGATTGCGTTTCCATGGCAACCTATCTAAACAGGTTTTGAGTGTAACTGATTCATCCTGACTGCACGACGTCATTCATTCATTTAATGACCACCTTCCCGGCCTCAAGCTGTATCGCATCAACACCATCCTCAGTACAACACCATCCTCAGTACAACACCATCCTCAGTACAACACCATCCTCAGTACAACACCATCCTCAGTACAACACCATCCTCAGTACAACACCATCCTCAGTACAACACCATCCTCAGTACAACACCATCCTCAGTACAACACCATCCTCAGTACAACACCATCCTCAGTACAACACCATCCTCAGTACAACACCATCCTCAGTACAACACCGTCCTCAGTACAACACCGTCCTCAGTACAACACCGTCCTCAGTACAACACCGTCCTCAGTACAACACCGTCCTCAGTACAACACCGTCCTCAGTACAACACCGTCCTCAGTACAAAATCGTCCTCAGTACAACGCCGTCCTCAGTACAACGCCGTCCTCAGTACAACGCCGTCCTCAGTACAACGCCGTCCTGCCGTCCTCAGTACAACACCATCCTCAACCTAACACTGCCACGTGGCTGTAGAAAACTCGTGAACTGTTGGTTCACATTAACCCACGGGGCTGTGGTTGTTTGTAGTATGGGGAGCTTAACTAATATTGTGGTGATGGTGTGACGATATGAGACTGTCCATGCCAAGGACAGGACATAGTGATCAAACTCTACCTCACCCCTTTCCTCCTATAAGGACCCCCCCCCCACCCTCCACAAAAAATATAAATAAATTCTTACACATTGTTTCATTATTGCCGAGCGAATCACCTTCTCATCGAAGGACCCCAACCCACCCACTTTTCTTACGACTATTAAAACGCGGAAAAACGTGTGGGGGTTGGGGGGGTGTGGTGATGGGGCTTAATATCGCACGCAGGTGAAACGCGAGCCGTCCACTGCTACAACTTTTCGTGTACGGTATCTTTACCCGCCCGCCACCACCACCATCCCCCAAACACGCACCCCGCGGCAGATTTGCCACCAGTGTTATTGATAATCAAAACATCAAAATTTACCTTTATTGTTATTGATGGACTCGCTCCGTCGGACGACTTTGTTTTATGCCCGCAAAAAATAATATTAAAAAAAAACCCAGCCAACGTTTAACTGATACTATTGTCTTTCCACTCTTGTAGGTATGTTTTTTTTCTCCTAGTATTTCCAGCTACACCTTGAGATCTGGTGTCGATGTAACGGTTATCTGCTTTAGACAACCAGCCGTGCACTGTATTAGCAATCATGATTGGAGACCGTGGTGCCTACACAACCCGAGCTTTTTCAAGGAGTCGGTATTTTATAACTTATACGAAAGGTTTAGAGCTAAGAGGTTGGGGGGGGGGTTAGATGTTAGAGTTTGAGGGTTTAGAGGTTAGGGTTGGAGGGTTTAGATGTTAGAGTTTGAGGGTTTAGAGGTTAGGGTTGGAGGGTTTAGATGTTAGAGTTTGAGGGTTTAGAGGTTAGGGTTGGAGGGTTTAGATGTTAGAGTTGGAGGGTTTAGATGTTAGAGTCGGAGGGCTCAGAAGTTAGATTAAGAGGGTTTTTAGAGGTTAGGTGGTTACGGTATTGTGGCTCCCCTAATGCTGAACGATAGCATCAAATATTCAAAGCTACCACAATTATTAGCTGTGTTACATGGTACAACAAGAGCTGGGCGAAACTTGCCACAGAAACCAAAAACACTCTTCGTCAAAACGATGCGGAGGCTCTTGGTAGCAACGTGGATTTGGTGTCGTCGGGTAGAGATGATCCACTCAAGTGTGACGTGTCCACTAGCTCCGCCAACCAACACCCTCTCCCCTTCATGATTTAATTACATATAAATAACGTTCAGCCTGCTTGTATTGGAATGAAAATATGCAAATATTGATATCCACATTAAATTAATTATATGCTAATAGATTCCATTAGGCTTGGGAACGAACTAACGCCCCTTTTCTCCCCTTCAGTTAAAAAAAATGGAGGTAAATGATTTTAAAAATCCTTTAAAATTTAAAGGAAAGTAACGCCTGACAAAGTTCCCCCCTCACAGCCTTCGTGATTACGTCCCCTTGTCTCGTCTTCCCCCTCATCGATCCACCCCGAGCTCAGCCTGATTAGCCCGTGTAGCATGTTCATTATATCCGATGCAAGCACTCCCCCGATACGTCTTCCACTGCCCATCTCATCAGCGGCGTTACAATAACTAAATCCTTCTAGCTCCCCGGGGGGGGGGCTGGTGGTGGTGGTGTGTGTGATAGGGGAGGGGGGCTCACGGATTTAGGTCAAATGTAACAACAGAGGATTTTGGTGTGATACTTTTCATTACATTTGCTCGTGAAAAAGCCATTTCGGGATAACACGCGTTGTGCTCCGAAGCCCCCCCCCCTCCCCCAGATTTCACCGTAAGTGTGCCGCCGACGCAAGAATGCACGAGTCTCTCGGCCCCAAGGGGTCGCCCGCCACCCAGCTATGTCAACAACCCCTGTCTGCCCCACCACTCGGACGCAGAGTTACTCATCGTAGATGTCATTAGTGGCCGGACAGTCACGTGGTTTAGTATCGGGCCCCAAGGGGGGTGATGAAGGTGCTGTCAGGGATGGTCATTAGACCCCCATTGGGTACAGTGTCGGACACCATTGGGTACAACTGTACAAGCATGTGACCTCTCATATGTTTGTAGATTTTCATTTCTCAATATTACAAATAAAATTAAAATTAAAAGATGAAAGAAAAAAAATTACCATTAAGATATGGTAAAAAATGTAACATTAAACATATTTGGATTTATTCCCCGAATAATTTCTAACTGCAACCCTCGCCCCTCTCAACCCCTTTTTTCTCTACAGCTGCCCCGAGTGATACGATTGTATGAAAAAAATGGCCACGCTGAAGCTATGGCGGATTAGGGGGGGGGGCTCAACGGGCTAAAGCCAGGGGCCCCCAATAATTTAGGGGCCCCCAAATGAGGGGTGAGGCATTTTTTAAATGTTGTATTTTTATTTTTTAAATTGTTTTTTACAGTCAATTTTACGATACCCGCAAACAGTTATTTCTTCGTGTTCGGTTTTTCATGAATAATCTATTTGGCTGAATAGTTACAAGTTACTAGCAGCCAGGGGCCCAGTGCAGTCTTAATCCGCCCCTGCGCTGAAGTAATGACTAGTGAGGAACAAAAGAAAATTAACGAAAGTTGTGAAGAAAACCATCGGTTTGTTTCGGAAAGGGGGTGGGGGATACGTGGGGGTGTCTGGGGACGGATGAGAGGCAAAGTTTCTGGTTAATGAATGCGTGTCGCACAGTCGTTTACGCCCTCGACCTCTGCTCACTCTGGAACCGATGGTTTGTTGTGGGGTGGGGTTGGGGGGGGTGCGTAAAAGCGAGTCTGGGAAAAAAACTGGCGAGACATTGGCGAGATTTTACCGGACTGTTAAGTTTTTGTGACACGTTAAAATTCGGCCTCATCCTGGTTTATTGGTTTATCCTCTCGGTGATAGTAATCTTCCTCCTCTTCGTAGCCTCCTCTAAGAGCCTCCTCGTCCTCCTTAGAATCTCTGCTTCATTTCTACCGCCAGCCCCCTTTAAATATTTTTACCTCTCGCCTCCATATTTTTCTCACCTATGCCCCTGTCTCCACTAAATTACCTGTAATCCTATTGCATCACGGCCAGCCCTCACCCAATGCTCGTCCAATGATCAAAATGATACACGGATTCTGACCAGAGTCGACCACCGCCGCATCGGCGTCAGGCCCAGATAACACCACATCCTTCCAACATGTTGACAGAACGCACATTGACAGAACGCACATTGACAGAACGCATGTTGACAGAACGCACATTTAGCATCCAATAAATAGCACAAATTAACGTCAGATCAATTCGCCCTTCCACATAACGCACGCCCCCCCACACACACACTCTCACCATCCCCTTCCCTCCCCTTTTATCCGGGGTCAAGATATCTAATTTCTTTTCTTTTTTTTAAATAATAAAATGATAGCTTGAAATACAACAGCAAGATCTGTGTCACGTGATTAATGCGCATTATCTTAATATGGATGTGTGTCTGTGTGGTTGTGTATGTTTGGGGGGATGTGAATCTCGGAAGTAGATAATGACGTCAGAAAGTCCACCAATGCCAACACGATTTCTTGAGCTGGGGGGTGGGGTGATAAATACAAGACGAGGAGGAGAAGAATAAAAAAAACAGGGCGAAAGTTGTATGGTGTGTGTCGGCCGTTAAGTTCCGGCCCCCTGTTTCCGGTTGTCACATTTGGCGCCGTGTGGTCAACGGTTCGTCTGGACTTTGTGCTAATTTGGTTTGAATATCATGAATACTGGTACGGGGGTCCCGTGGCCACACCTATGTGGTTTGCTAACATTAGGTCTCTTGTGTGTCGTCAGTTTAATCCCTACTCCCCCCCTCTCTTTCTCTCGTTAATGTCCTACATCTAACGCCTCCCTTTCCTCGCTCACACCTCCCCTTTCCGTGTATATCTTACGCCTCCTTTTCCCCCTCTCTCTTACGCCTCCCTTTCCTATCTCCCTCTCTCTCTCTCTCCTCTCTTCTTCATTTCTTTTATCATTGTTCGCCCCCCCCTCTCGCCATCACTCAATCTCGTGCATGCCAATCCTCCCTCGACCGCGCCTCGACGTGTCTCGTATTGTGTTTACCATCGTTCTTTTCTCACGTCCGTCGTCATGTGTGTTTTCTTTTTCTTTTCGCCCTCATCCATTCAATCGCTGCTGTCATCCTCTCTTCATTTTTATTACCTCATGGCTTCCCCCCCCTCACTGCCCCACCCCCCCACCTTACCGTCCACGTCTGCTTCGCGTAATTTGTGCACGCCGCCGTTATGAATAGCCAAGCAGCTGATGATGAGCCCTCTGTTGGGGGGGGGGAGGCAATGAACATATTTTATCCAACATCTCTCACGGAGGATGTTTTGGAAGGACATATGGGAGGAGGGAGGGAGGGTTGTTGAAATGGGAGTGAGGGAGGGACGTTTGTGCAATGGGAGTGAGCGTTGTGCAATGTGAGTGAGGATTGTGCAATGGGAGTGAGGGGACGACTGAGGGAGTGAATGTGTGTTACGGGCGGAGAGACATTGCGTAACGGATAGAGGGAGAGCCAACTTCGGAGGTCGGGGTGTTCAGTCGAGGAAGGGTTTGTCACTGGAAGTTGCACACCATGACACACCTCTATGGACGAACGTCTGAAGGCCATACTATAGCGCACCATGAACTTACCTCTATGGACGAACTTCTGAAGGCCATACTATAGCGCACCATGAACTTACCTCTATGGACGAACTTCTGAAGGCCATACTATAGCGTACCACATGAACTTACCTCTATGGACGAACTTCTGAAGGCCATACTATAGCGCACCACATGAACTTACCTCTATGGACGAACTTGTGAATGCAATAAAATAGATCATAAACAAAGCACAAGTTCACCAAATGATGCAGTTTTATAAAATAGTGTCATTGAAAGGGGCGGGGGGGGGTGCAATCTAAATATAGTTAACGATACGGTTAAATAAATTAATTATGTCCCATTGAGAAGTCATGGGACCATCTCAACTCCGACCCTCAATAAATAACAAGAGCCGAGTCACAAACAAAAAACTAAAGAACTTCTCGCTGTCAGATTCCAGAATGAACCCTCACACCCCCTCCTTCGATCCTTCTCTCCCTCGCTTTCTCCTCGAGTGCAACTCTGATGGATGAGGAACGGGGCGCGTCTCGGGCCGAAATGTTGTCGCTAATGAACACTCTCTCATTAGAGCTGTATTCAGGGAGCGTGATATGCTAATTAGGGCAGGCCCGGCCTCATCCATCTTTAATGCGGCCCACCCCCCCCTATATCTTGGTCCAGTTCAGTGATTCTCCAACCATACGCCACCATCTTCACCCCGCTCAAGGATATCCCCGCTCTACTAAGTGATTCTGCGACCAACGCATTAGGCAGAACAAAACAACGCGCCCTATCCCCTCCACGCATTATGTCCCTTTAGTTTGGTCTGTTACTGTTGGCCCGTTGGTTGGTTGGCCCGATGGTCAGTTGGCCAGTTGGTTAGTTTGCCCGTTGGTCCGTCGTACCCTCATTCTCGCCGCCCCCACCATTACTTTTAGGATCCCAGCCCACTTATACCGACCCCCCGCCCCTTTTGTTATCCCTTGCATCCCCACTTTATCCTCATCTTCAGCCCCCTAATTTCCCTCCCTTATCCTCCTCTTCACCCCCTTAATTTCCCTCCCTCTTACAACTCTTAAACTTCCTCTTGTTCCCCGCCCCTCCAATTCCACCGACTTAATTCCCCTACAGTGTTACTCCTTCACTCCCTCGTTGTCTTCCCTTCCTCTGCATTCTCCTCTGTTCCTCCTCACCGCCCTCTAACAGCTGAGTCATGGTGGCCAAATTACTCTCGCGTGGCCCTAAGAGTGAGTTCACCGACCACCCAGCGTTGGATAGCGTAAACCCCCCCCCCAACCAAATAAATACAGTCGATGTAACCGTGTGACCAGTGACTTAGGTCCCTGTAGTTTTGGGCCAGCCGGACACGAAGTCGCCAGCTTCGGACCGGATCGTGTAAGTCATTAATTAGCCCTAGCGCGGTTTTTGTTTCATAATGTGAGCGGATGCGGTCTAGCCGTGTACTCGCGGACAAGGACGTCGGCAGTGAAAGGTTAACTTTGAACTATTGAGTACACAAGCTAACCATTCATGACGGGGAGGGCTGGGGGGGGGGCAAAAACGGGGGCGTGGGGGTGCTTATATTCAATAGCAAATACTTGATATTTCATGGCGGAAATCTATTTATAGAAATATCCTGGTATCCTGTTGGGACTAATCCCAAGAGATAGTTGTTAATGATACGTTACTTAAGTCACGTTGGTGAAGTTTGACCAAGACAAAAGCTTGTTGACAAATGTATTACTCTAATAATGTTTATTTTTCAAACGTATTATTGATTATCTCTATATTTAACCCCAGAAAATTTGTTTCAAATGTATTTTTTGGTATTTAATAAGAAAAAATACCATTTGGCAACTCAATGCCGCAACTCTGCCAGCAACCCCGCCAACCCTATGCCCAACCCCTTACACCACTGTATAAGCCTGCCCTTCTACCCCCACCCCCAAATTCATCTGGAAGCTAGCGGACATCTTTTCTATCATTCGCAGCAGAGTCGGGACAGACATGCACAACGGAAGGGAATAAATTGTAAGAATGCATGTCCCAGTGCCCAAAGAAAGAAATAGACATTAAAAAAAAACCATACACACTCGCACACGCTCACACTCGCATGCAATGTATGCTGATAACGCGGCGCTCACTTTCCAATGTCCCCCCCTCCCCTTCACTCGCCGCAGCCTCGTGGAATACATTAACGACGAGCAGAAGTATAAACACGTCACAGGTCGTGATTTACCGGCCACGTTCAAGGTCATCTAACTAATCGCATGTTCGCTTTTTTTTTCCTTTCAATGTAATTTCCTTTTATAGCATAACTCTAAAGAAATCAGAATCGAATATTCTTGGTAAGACTGGAGGAAAAAGAGCAAGAGAGGGATGTGGAGGGTGATAGAGCGTTGAGAGACAATGAGGAGAGAGGAATTTCGAGGAAAAAAAGAGGGAGGGAGGACAGAGAGACGCTGCAGAAAGGGAGTGAAAAATACAGCTGCTCTCTCTCCCTCCCCTTTTCCCCCTCCCTCCCAACCTTTCTCCCCCCTTTTCTCTCTGTCTCTCTCTCTGTTTCTCTCTCTCTCTTCCTCTTCCCACTGTGACCCGGGTTCGACCTGTTGTCATTCCTGTCAGTTTACGAACTCGCACATATTGGTCACGTGACATCTTTGTTTAAAAAGTGTCAAAATGAAACTGCAGTTAATGTTGGTAATCAAGAGCAACCTTCAGTGACATCAGTGTTTCTGTGGTAAATGACATTTGAATGGTTTGTTAAAATCGTTATGTCGGGACTCGGGTGATAAAATACGTCATATGATAAGATAATGGAGATTGCTGAAGTTCTACAAGGAGGAAGTGGGAATCGATAGTGAATGGCTAAGAAGGTTCCTTCCGGTAAATAGGAAAGTGACGAAAATATCACCGAAATCGTCTGCACATATTTCGCGAGTTTTTTTTTATATTGTTCTCAGCAATATCTCGAGGAGTAGGCCGAGGGCGAATTTTAAAACTTTTTGGGCTTCGATGAATGGCATGCATCACGAATGACATATATCACGAATGACGTGTAATGACATGTAACCAAGCATTAGGACCTGTTTGATTGACGTCTTGGGCTTAGAGTAAGATTAACGAGGGTCAACCACGTGACGTCTCTTCGCTACCTCAGTGGTCCCTCGTTGAATCCTTCCGCATATTTCTCGAGCATAAATTATGCAGATGTGTGACAGATGAAGGCGTTGGGTATTCATGTGAAGGGGGAGGGGGGTTTGCCGGACTTGTCATTTTGTCAGTTTAATCGATCGTTTCGGAAAAACCTTCTACTTCTACAGAGCTAATTTTAGATCTTTCTCTAGACTTCAGAGGGGAAACAAGTTTTCGTTTATTAAAATATTGATATGAATAAATGGAAACAAAATATAATTTTAAATTACATTTGGGAGTGTGCATGACATTTTTGAGTGGGTATGACATTGGGGAGTAGACATTTGGGATTGGACATAACATTTGAGAGTGGACATGACATTTGGGAGTGGGCATGACATTGGGAATTTGAGAGTGGACATGACATTTGGGAGTGGGCATGACATTTGGGAATGGGCATGACATTGGGAGGGGCATAGCATTCGGGGAATGGTCATAACATTGGGGAGTGGACATACCATTTGGGAGTGGACATGACATTGGGGAGTGGACATGACATTGGGGAGTGGACTTCAATTTTGACGAGAACCCGTCCTCGGTTGTCATTCATCTGAACTGAATTGAATGTCTTTATTTCTTTGCATGAATTAATTACTGTTTATTTATTTATTATTTAGCTTATATGCACTTTCTTGTCATTATATGTCGCATTTAGGATATGATTGTTTAACATTGAATGAATTGATCATTATGTGTGTTACTATGTTTATGTAAAGCGCCGTGCGCCTTGTTGCTTTGCTGGGGTACTGCGCTGTATAAATTATCAAATTATTTTTTTTCCCTACCCAAGTTTGACATCCTAGAATATGGTTCACTCGCCTGGCCGCTGTAGTGTTTACCGCAGTTTAAAATCAAACGTTTGTTCTGACCACGTAGATGACCACTCGGTTTCCTTGTTTGTTACAGGTTCCAGAGCAGCAACACCAACCACCTGATAGACGTGAACCTGGGCGACAGCCTGGACATCCTGTGTCCGTACTACACGGACAACACGCCGGTCAACAAGATGGAGTACTACCTCATCTACATGGTGAGTAGCCAGTGCACGAGTTCACGACGGGGACGAAGTCAGCTTGCGAGGTTCATGTCAGTGTTGAATCACATTTTAAAAAAGTTAAAATAACTTAAAAGGATAGCGAAGTCAATAGTGCACTCGCCTCACAAGCTGAGGTGCGTGGGATCTAGCCCACGTTAAGTCACAATTTAAAAAAAATTGATTAATGACTACGACCACGAGATTATGGGACACCAAAAAACAAAACAAAAAGCAATTAATAATAATAACACATGTAATACAAGTTGAGTCAGTTGTAGTTAAGAACAATATCTACCTTTAAAAACTATGATCACGTGACACGATTGTTTATTTTAAAGACATTCCCCCCCCCTTTTTTTTGCCAACTACTGGTCGTCCGGGATATTTTGACAGTATTGACATCCTAAGATGTCACAAACTCCTGTCATATTGAGATTTTCTCTTGTCACATCCCTGTTGCAAAAACATGAACCACCACCAATGTTCCCTCTAAGTTTCGTTGGTCCGAGTGCAGTTAAAAAACAACAACAAAAAACAAAAAACTCATGTGCAAAGTAGCACAGCATAACTTTTTGTGCAATATTTTACAAAATTTGCTGCACGGTAATTCTAAACTGTTGTGCGGCGTCGGTCAGATATCTACGCACCATCACCACGCCAACAACTGTGAATCAGTTGATTCAATAAGTTAAATCACCAAACCTATAAACGCTGGAGGATAGTATGGATAGAAGAGCAATGTAATAATAATACATAAGGCAATTAATTCCAACTTGGGAATACAATCCTCAGATAGACATAGGGGGAAAAAGACACTTGTATTATTATGTATGCAAGAACAAAAACATACAAATTCTAGTTGTTCCCGTCCGGAATTCGGACGTGGAATGGGTTGACTTAGGAAACCAGGAAAATGAACACTTAATTGACATTTAAAACTCTGATAAAACTGCAAGAAAAGACACAAAGCATGGATAACTGTAGGACGCAATAATCTTTTGTTTAGAAGGAGCGTCTGTAATAGAGATGATTTCCCATTATATAAAGTCATCACATTATATCATTTCTCTCCGTTTGTATCTCTCCCTTTAAATCTCATTACATAATGTCTCTCCCTTTATCTCCCTTCACATGATGTCAACTCTCCTCTCCTGACGTCACAGGTTGACCAGTACAGCTACAACGTCTGCATCATCAACGACGCGGCCAAGTCAAACCTGATCCTCAACTGCTCCAACCCCGAGCAGAGGAGGTCCTTCACCTTGCTCATCTTCGAGTTCCAGCCGGTTCCCGGAATCACGGACTTCCGGTTGGGGAAGGACTACTATTTTATATGTAAGTTGCCCGCATTACTAACTACGACAATTCTTGCTTCACAGCCAACGGTCTGTATTCATAATGTCAGAATTATAGTAAAGGAGTATTAAATACGAGCAACAAAGCCTGTCCAAGGACGTTCTGCCTCCGTTCGGTGGCATGTTGTAACTCCCCTCCAACAGCCGTCTCGACCGGCATACATGTGCATCACGTCAAAAATACTATTCATTATAGTTAAAATAAATAACTCGTAAAAACAGAGCTTTTGACTATAAATCCCAACGCGAATAACTCAAAATAAGGTCTTGGAAGAAATAATGCACCAAAAATAACTCGTCTTGAACGTCCGCGTAAACGTGTTCAATATGATTGGCTGTAGGAGTCATGTGTGTTTGAGGGACCAATCGCTATCGATGACCGCACGGAACATAGCCTTTTATTATATAGGATATAACTTTTTGAATTATAATAGAAAATACCTCGATATCTACTCAACTACTTTTGATGTTAATTTTAGTTCTTGTCACTTTTATTGGTGGAATATAAAAAAAGAAGCTTCCGCAGCACAACATTATTTTTAATTAGAGATAGTTTTAAGAATCCATTGACAGTATACATATATATGTATATATGTTTGTTTTCCCCTTTCAGCCACATCGAGTGGAACTAAAAACACAATGGACAACCAGTATGAAGGGGCCTGTAAGGACAACCAGATGAAGATGGTCCTGAGGGTGCGGCCGACTGACAAGGAAGTGGTCCCCGGTGAGTACCACGAAAGAGGTCACTGTACCAGAAACAAGTTGGGACTGTGTAAAAATTATTCAACACACCAGTGTGGGTTATAAAAATGTGAAACAGAAACAACGGGATTGCCCCGAAGTATAAACAAGATTTTTGTGGTCAATCCGCAGCCCGCTCGACTAGTGTACCAAAAGTCACGGGTTCGAATCTCTGTGAAGGCAGCGGCTTATTCCCATGGCTAAGGGCGTTCCTCAGTCCACCCAGCTCCAAATGGGTACCTGACATCAGTTGGTGTAAAGTAAAGGCGGCTGGGCATTGTGCTAGCAGCCACACAATCCCCTCGTATGTCTTGGCTATAAAAACTTGTGAACGCTGCTTCACTTGCCCCATAGGCCATCATGGTCTGAAAAGGGGAACTTAACTTTATTACATGTATAACCAAAATTTAGACAGTTTTATGTTACAAAATATGTTTGTATTAACAGGCCTGAAATTACATCACAAAATTTGCCCTGTGTTGGCAGTGTTACTCATATTTTACTCTTATTTATTTAGTAAATCAACTCTAACTAAATAGAGTTAAAATGTATCCATTAAAACAAGTTAAAATAATGAACTACAAACTATCTCAAATGTGCCATAGCTATAGCAAAATCTTTATGTATTTGTAAGCGGGTGTGGTACGGAGCGATCCTGGTGGAGTGCCACCAATACAGTCGGTTAGTAGGAAATAACCTGATTGGTCATTGCAATAAATTGGAAGTTTGGATGTTTTGAGGAAAGGGGCCAGCCATTAGTTACTTGACCTGTAACACCCAACAGTTGAGACTGAAGTCATAAATTGTTACAATGGTGGCAAATATATAGAATGTGCCAGGAAGCTGGGGGGGGGGAGGATATTGTTATTTAGAGGTATCATATTACTCCAATGTACGAAAAATATATTCGGTCAATTTGGCCAAACAATGTCTGAGAAACATTACCTAACCTAACAATTTTGTAAACATGATTACCCAACCTAACAATTTTGTAAACATGATTACCTAACCTGACCATTTTGTAAACATGATTACCTAACCTGACAATTTTGTAAACATGATTACCTAACCTAACAATTTTGTAAACATGATTTTCAGATCCTAACAACAACCAAAGCCCACCTGGTGGGAATGCCGAAGTGACCACAACAAAAGCCCCTGTCCCGCCCACAACCACATCGACCACCACGACGACCACCACAACCACAACAACAACCACAAGCCAGTTACCTACCACAAGTTTGTTTCTAAGAAGGCCGACAGGTCAGTGTTACACATTTTAAAAAAACAAAAACATTTTCAAATTTTAAATATTGTTAAATTTAGTCTTGGAAAATTTAACAAAATAAAATCATTTAAAAACTGATTTTTTTATTTTTTTTGTATGGAGATTTAATTGGGTAAATCTGTATTTTAAAAGGTGGCCTCCACTATGCAAAGAAATTTCTAACATTGAAAAAATTACAAGTGTATTGGTTTACAAATATAGGTGATATACGGTAATTATAAAGGGAATTAAAATTAATTAGATGTATTTTTCCCTTTGTAATCAAGGAGCAGTTTTTAGGCTCATGACCAGGGGTCAGTCAATAACTGATGCTCCGAGACCTCTTTGTCTTTAAAAAAAGTGGACATGGTTTTATGTTTTGTTAATAATTTATTGAAAATACTGCTGTTTCTCCTAGTCTAAGAAACGATTATGGTTATAACGACACCATCTTTATCAAACTGTCGTTTCTAAGCCAATGGGAAATTTTGGTCCTTGAAAAACTTGTTCCATTCTATAACAAAAATCATATTACACGTATATATGTTATACTCATTACCTAAGTCTTATTTAAAGTACTTAACTAACTTTAATGATTCAGTTATTAATAAACAGCCTTTAAAATAATTGTTATGATGAAAATTAACAAGAAAAGTTAAAAATTCAAAATGTGCTACAAATATTAATACAAAAAAAAATGTACATTGGAAGTTCTTTTTTTTTGTTGTTGTTTTTTTTACAAATAGATAAAACTTTTAAAACATGGATTTTTCTGATATATTGGGGAAAAAACAAACAAATTATTTTTGTCTTTCTGTAACTTTTTTTTTGCCTTCAATTTTTCAGCCAAAGATCAAGAAGACAAAATGCCAGGATCCGACGGCTTTCCTGCCGATGAGAAGATCATACAAGCAGGCGACAAGTTAAATTCAGGCATCATTGCAGATGGCAACGGATTAGAAAACTCCGGTCTTTCTTTACATAGCCTGAATGGGCCCTTGTGTTTTTACCTCTGTGTTTTACCCGTGACAATCTTAATTACAAGCTACACCCTGGCTGTGCGGTAGTATTGGCTGTGCTAGTGTTGTAACATTGTATGCTTGATATTGTTAAGCAAAAATGGATATATGTTGCAGATTGGAAATTTTTTTATATATATATTTTTTTTTAATTTTTATTTGGGTATTGAATGGTTTGTGCATGAGTTCTCTCCCTTGTGACGAATAGGGAGGGGAGACAATCAAGGCTATCCCGTTTATTAAAAATTGCAAATTCATTCCATTTCATGAACTGGGGCTGTACTTCTTATTGACGTAATACCATACGACAGATTTTAGCTGATTAATCACAATGAAGTAGTTTAAATAATTCTTACCTGGCTTATTTTTTAATATAATTCTTACCTGGCTTATTTTTTAATATAATTCTTACTGGCTTATTTTTTAATCTATTAATTTTGCTCTTTAAATTGAATGAACTTCAGGGATTTTAAGAGTGAAAAGTGGGTCAAGACCTGGCACTGGTTCTGACCTGGCACTGGTTCTGACCTGGCACTGGTTCTGACCTGGCACTGGTTCTGACCTGGCACTGGTTCTGACCTGGCACTGGTTCTGACCTGGCACTGGTTCTGACCTGGCACTGGTTCTGACCTGGCACTGGTTCTGACCTGGCACTGGTTCTGACCTGGCACTGGTTCTGACCTGGCACTGGTTCTGACCTGGCACTGGTTCTGACCTGGCACTGGTTCTGACCTGGCACTGGTTCTGACCTGGCACTGGTTCTGACCTGGCACTGGTTCTGACCTGGCACTGGTTCTGACCTGGCACTGGTTCTGACCTGGCACTGGTTCTGACCTGGCACTGGTTCTGACCTGGCACTGGTTCTGACCTGGCACTGGTTCTGTGTCAGATGGAGTGGGGACACATTTTTAATGAAATTTTTAAAATGTCATTATCTGATGCCTTAGTTGAATTTGAAGAATGAAACAATGGATGACCTTAGAATTTAGTTACAAGTATTGTATAACATAAAATACATTAGCTGTGTTTTTTTTTATAAAAAACAATCTGTGTAGATTTATGCAGGTGTAAAATGGAGTCTACGTTAGCCTTATCTTAGCGCTCGATAAAATATGAAGACAATTAGCAGTCGGTTGTTTGATATGACAGTTGCCATTCTTCCTCAAGATATTTCCACCAGAATCAAGCCTAGTATTACAATGTAGTGTGTTGTTTCTTTCATCCATTTAACTCAACTTCACTATGAAGTGAACCATTGCTTTAAACCACTTTGATTCCTTCACTGAGATATTTTAAAGTCATTTTAAGCCTCAAATTTTTCCAAAAAGAAAATCATTGCTAAACTTAATTTCATTTCATGATTTTTTATTTTTTGGATGTGTTTTGCATACCAGAAAACTCCTATTTCTATGTGCCATTAAAATAATGGAGAATATGTTCTGCACTATTTCACATTGCTTGTTTGTAATCTAGAAACAAAAGTTAAACCTTTTTTTTTCCTATTATATTTTAAATTATCTTCTAGAAAATTTTTATAACCACTGACCATCAATTCACACATCAACAGTTTTAGAACCACTGACCACCAATTCACACATCAACAGTTCTAGAACCACTGACCATCAATTCACACATCAACAGTTTTAGAACCACTGACCATCAATTCACACATCTTCAGTTTTAGAATCACTGACAGTCAATTCACACATCAGCAGTTTTACAACCACTGACCATCAATTCACACATCAGCAGTTCTAGAACCACTGTCCATCAATTCACACATCAACAGTTTTAGAACCACTGACCATCAATTCACACATCAACAGTTAAATAACATGCAAACATTTTAAAAAATTATTTGTATTCTTGTATGTTAACAAATCTGACTGCCCTGCTATCAAGCTTGGAAGAATATTTGGTTGATATACTCACTTGAAATCCATGAATCTGTAAAAACACTATTGATTACATTGTGTTTGTAAATTTAAAAAAAAACTTTTTTGTGTTTCTAATGGTCAATCTGTGTCCAAATTGTTTTGGCACATAAAAACAACAAGCAATCAAGTCATTTTTTAACACTCTGATCCTGGCTGACCATTGTTTATTCTGTGACATTAGCCAAAAGGTCAATTATAAATATGTCTGATTCCTTACTTCACAGTCACATAACATTTTAAACACATGCTTCCCTCTCTAGTAAAAAATTAGAAGTCATGTATTTATTTGCTAAATATATATTTATATATATATATATTTAAATTAATAATTGTTTCATTTTAACTAATTTTTATTTATTTATTTTTTTTTCAAATTTTTTATAAAAAACAAAATATTAAAACATTTATGTTATGTTTTTTTTTATATAAAACATTTTCAAAATTTTTAATCAAATTTAAAGATAAATTTTTACCTTTGTTTTTCATTGTGCACATAAAAAGTAACCCTTATAATGACATAAGATTATAGTCTTTGAAATTAGAATTCTTGCTTTGAATTGAGCTTTTCATTATTTTTTTTTACTTGCCTGTATGTGTCATGCCAGATAGAAGGGTGGCAAAACTACCAGAGTGAACCTTAGCTTTAAGTGTCACCCGTCAAATTTGGCAATCACCCTTCAAGTTTGGCCATCACCCGACAAGTTTGGCCATCACCAGTCAAGTTTGGCCATCACCAAATTTAAAAATAAAACCTTCAACTCTTGCCCCACCAGCAATGCCTTAATGCTTTTAAATCCTCCTGCATTATCTTTATATATATACATATATATATTTAATTACATATAAAAGTACATACATATTGAAATATATCACGATAGAATCACAGCCATTCTTAAGTCATAAATTGTAAGATTTGTCTTTAAAAAAAAATATTAAAAAATCAAATGAGTCATTTTTTAAACGTATCCTTAGATTCTTATAATTGAAATATTCTTTTCAAATGAAATTTTTGAGTTATTTTGTGAAAAAGAAGAAAATAATTTTAAAAATGTGTTCTTTTAGAGAGAAAATAGGTATAAAATTAAAACTAGAACCATCATTCATCATGGTCAAACTATTGTACATCATACAAATGTATGTCAATGATTTTTGTTTTGCATAAAATATCATCTAAACATTTGTAATTTATTTCATGGTATTTTAAGAAATAATCATCTACATTTTGTAAATAGATTTTGTGCGATTATAACCTTAAAATAATTTTTTTTGGGACATACACAAATTTAAAAAAAAAGGAAAGGAATGACTGTCGTTTCTTTCCCCCCGTTGTTGCTGAGGTAACAACTCGCTCGACTTGCCAACTAACATTGTGATTTTTTTCATTGTTGTCCTATTGTTGTACCTTGTAAATATCCTGGAATAACACTTATCTCCCCTATTCGACCAATCAACTTGCTTCTTTATTTCAACTGATTATTTGCTGACCAATGAGGAATATGTATCTGTGATGAAGACTGGTTGTTATAAGTGTGACAGTTTAATTTTAAAAATCAATTTTTAATTAAAATTCATTAATGTAATTTTGTTCACTATAAAATGTACAGATAAATTATTATCTTTTTACACCTTTGTGCACTTTGATCTTTGCTTTGATATCAAGGATGATATGAAGTTGTTGTTTTTTACTTCTAGTAAAAATGTGTATTTAAACCTCAATTTAAAGTTTATGCTTTGTTAAGATATAAAAATAGTTTTAAATAGCTTATTAAAATTTATTTATAATTTTAAACACAAAAAAAAATTACACTGATAATATTATTAATTTCATAATATAAAAGTAATATACTATACTCCTTTCAAACAACATAAGTCAAAAGAAGAAGTGAGAAGTCAAAAAAACAAAATTTGATATCACTGAAACATTTTTATGTATTTGCTGGAATTCTGACAAATTTTGGTTTTTTTTAATCTTCTAAAATTACAAAATAGTTTGTTTTCAACATACATTTTAAAAATATTATTTAAATCCATATTAGATCCTTAAAGCATAAAAAAAATTATTTATTGACATTTTACTTTATAAAGATGAATCCATGTAACCTTGCAGGCTGTCATACTTTGCAGCAGTAAAACATATGATTAATACAACAATTATTTCTATTGGAAAACAAATATTAATGAACTAAGAAGCTAATTAACCTGATTTAAACATTTTTAAAAAACAAACCAGAAGAAATTTTCATTAATAAAAACATTAGTGGATTATTTGAAGATGTCAAGTTAATGAATGCAGTTTTAATTTTAATACAAACTATAATTTTTTTTCCTCCATTATTTGTTTAGTCTAAACTCTTCTATGTTGATGTATACGCTGCATTTGTAAGCCACTATTGAATATGTTATTTGAAGGAAACTTGTTGAAAAATGAATACTTTTGATTTTGAAAGGAGGAAATGACAAATTATTTCAAATTTAATGGCCGATTTATTTCTGATAATTTTTTAAATATTTTAAATGTGCATGTAATTGTGAGATTTGTCCTGAAAGAAATTGAGAACATGCTAGAATTGATCCTTTTTTTTAATAGAATGATTATTTAACAAATATAAAGTATTAAAATTAGCCAATAGTTTTTCTGATGAAGGAGAAAAACATTATTATTAAGAAAATGGTTAGTTGACAAATACATTTTTAAAATATCCTTTAAAAAAAAATTAAAAAATTTAACTATTTTTCCCTTACATTGCCTACATAACAAGCTAAACCTGATGCCTTACAAGCAATGCACCTCTGATATCATTTTAAAATTACTATCATAGCATTAAATACATCAAATTAATTAGTAATCCACACACACATACGTGCGTTAAAAATGTAGGACATTGGTGTCACATATTTACATGACCTGAAAAGAACGAAGGATTTAAAAATTTATAAAATCTACCCCTGGTGTGCCAGCATTTAAACTTAAAGCTTATGTTATCTAGAAAAATAGATTTAAAATATGAAGTACTTGACATTTGTTAGAGATGACGCACAGCCATATCAAATATAACGACATATCCTGTAGATTCTCGCAAGTTCCTTTCCATTAAAACCTCTTGAAAAACACAAGATAAAATATGTTTGTTTATATATATATATATATGTCAGCTAAAGGCATGTGCTCTTTATGTGTCTGTATCTCAGCTGTTTATATATAATATATGTCAGCTAAAGACATGTGCTCTTTAGGTGTCTGTATCTCAGCTGCCATCAAATGCAAACAAAGTCCTGGACATATCAATGATAAGCATGTAATATATTTAAGCAGTTAGAGCATTATAAAAAACATTATAGATATCTTTCCCAGATGTTTTATAAATACTAAGTTTTTTTTTCTTTTTCTTTTTTTCCCCTTTTTTTCTAATTTAATAAATGTTCATATTTTAAGTTATTAGATCTCTTCCAATGAAGATGTTTACACTAAAAGAACATTTAAAAAAAAGAAAATTACAAAAAATTGGAAGAAGTTTTGGTCACAACCTGATGCAGAATCTTTTATCTGTAAATGTTATGGGAATAAATTTGGAAGCTGAAAGTAAAGAGCATAATAATAATAATAATAATAATAATCACAGCTTGGGAAATCTGGGGATTTGTTTGTAAGGTCAAGGTCTTTTAGGTGTACATTTCTGTTATTTAATACCCAGTGGTATAGTTCTACTGGAAAAAACGATGTTATAGAAATATAGATGGTGTTTGCTGAGTTTTGTTTATGATTTGTTTATTGGCTTGTATAGGTTGTTTAATAAATCTACATAGCATTATGCCTTTTTGTAAATTATAGTATTATTTATCAAAGAGAGTTACACAAAATGATTGTTTTGTTACATGAGCGTTTCCTGCTTTGTTTTTATGTAACTATTGCTTTTTTGTTTGTTTTAAATTCTTTCAAGTTTTGTATTGGAAAGAAAATTAGGTCAATTTCAAATATGTAATAGTAATATGAAGACAGAAATTTGTGATTATTGATGGATATGTTTAATATCTTTAAAGAAATCAGAATAATTTAATGAAGGATAATGAAGATGGAGCACAATTTAGTTGTGTTTTTAAATTTCCAGAATAAATTTCATTTTTTGTAGATGTCAGTTATTATTTTCATTTTTGGATTCCTGAGAAATTAATATATATAATTTTTTAATGGAGAAAATTGATTTTCCTGTTAATTTGGGTCAAGAATTTAAGGGAATCTTTTGATAAACAATTTTTGAGTTAATATCACGACAAAGTAACCCTTGATAGTTTTTTTGGTCTTCTTCAAATAAAAAAAATAAAAGGAAATTTTTTTGGTTATATTTTAATTTTCCATGAATTGTTTCTTAAGGTGAGGTCATGTTGACCTAGCGAACATTTGGTGAAGAATTGTATGTGTGAAAATGAATTCTTCGATTGACGCATATGTTGAATGTTATCGACAAATTCTTAAAAATTTATATAACATTTTTTGTAAAAAATAATTCATGGTGTATGCGCTACACTTGAATAAATAATAATAAATAAAAAAATTAAAACATTGATATGTCTTTTGGCTGGTTATTTGAAAATTCTGTTTGTTCTTATTTGAGATTATTTCTAAATTGTAAACATTGAAATGTTATGTTTTAAATGTTTTGTTCAACTGTTTTTGGATATGCTCTATCACTGAGACGTCAAACGAGTTTACGAACATATTCAAACTAGCTTCCATGAAAGCTTAACATTTCTCAAATAAACCGTGTCAAATCTTAGAAATTGTTTGAAATTTTTTTTACTTAACATAGCCCAAACTAATTAGATATATATCAATATACATAATTTGAAATCTCTGTCACATCTGTAGTGTCTGTCCATGACACTACTAATTTTAGAAAGCAGCGCACCAAATTACTGCACCAATGCATCAAAAGGTGTGCAAATTAAAGTTGTGCTGTAAAAAATATTATATGACGTCATTGTTTTAGCTCATATTTTAATTTTGGAAAAGGTAACAATGTAAAAAGAGGATTTGATGATGGTTAATTATAAAATCAAAAAACAACTCCTATTATAAATACTTTGTGTACATTTCAGAAAGTATAATATTTCGTATTTATCAAACAAGGACAAGTTAGTTGGGCTTTTGAAAAAGGTCGGCGCCCTAAAAAAAAGTGAATTTTTTCAAAAATAAATAGATTTCAGCTGAAAACTTCCGTCATTTTCGACGGGTGATACGCTAGTAAATAATATAATAAATTAAAAAACATAAAAACCTTTTAGAACAAATAAATAAATAGGTAAACGCATTTATTGAATTTTTTCTTAAAATTGTCCTTTACCTATATTATTTCATGTCAACAATTCTTTTAAAAGAAAATAACAAAAATCATTGCTGAAATAAACATCCTTAAGTTGTAGACACTTACTTAAGAACCTATTTGTATAACGTCTGCTGAAGAATTACGTTCAAATTTTGGACCAAATCAATTATGAGAACAAATAATGTTTTTAGTATCGAAGATGATGTAAGGGAAAGAATTCATTTAAATTAAAAGCGTAATATTTACAGTTCTTGGATAGTTTCAAATTCTTAGCTGTCATCATCAAAGTTAAGGTATAAACATCAATTAAATGTGCATGATCATAAATAAATCAGAGAGATAACCATGATGGAAGAAGTGCCCCCTGGGTGAGAATTATTTACTTATTAGTGACTCCCCATTGACCTTGGCAATGTCAAGGACTGCCGAAGTTTATTAGGAAGACATTAAGACTTAAGATCACAGAGATTGGTAATTTTTTAAAATTGTATGGCCCGTAAGTTATTGTATGGCCAATAAGTCATTGAATGACTTATAAGTCATTGTATGGCCAATAAGTCATAGTATGGCCCATAAGTCATTGTATGGCCAATAAGTCATTGTATGGCCAATAAGTCATTGTATGACCAACAAGTCATTGTATGGCTAATAAGTCATTGTATGGCCCATAAGTCATTGAATGGCCAATAAGTCATTGTATGGCCAATAAGTCATTGCATGACCAATAAGTCATTGAATGACCAATAAGTCAATATAACAAAATGTAAGACAAAACAGCTGCATATTTAAAAAAACAAACTTTTAAGATTTGGAATACGTAATTGAAAGTCAACACTATTTGGACATGCACACACACAAACAAACAAAATTAAAAATAAATAATATAAATTAATATGTTTTCTGAAAATTATTTGATGATGAAGAAACTTAACGATTTATTGTGTCAATAATTGAACATTATATCATGCCATTCTAGGTACCCAGCGCTTAGAAACAAAGCTAATTAAGAATTTATTACTGCAGAAAGATATGCACACATTGTCTTCAATTTTTAAAAAAAAATTAATAAAAAATACAAATGCCCCATCAGAATTTTGTTGTCTCGTAAGGTCGAACTATAAAATAAGTGCTTACAAAATTAAAATAAATAAATGAATAAAACGTGTTTTTTGTTGTTTTTTTTAATAAAAAATTTTCCGCACCGTATTTTCATTTTTTTAATC
The DNA here is from genome assembly GCA_944989445.1 of Ampullaceana balthica. NCBI lineage: Eukaryota > Metazoa > Mollusca > Gastropoda > Lymnaeidae > Ampullaceana > Ampullaceana balthica. Next base: position 121,707 of record CALYLW010000864.1, read on the forward strand.
GTTTTTTAAATTTAAATTTATTAGAATGAGATTTCAGCCAAAGAGTGCCCGTTATTAGATCAGTTACAGTCAATCTTATTTTATTATGATTTTTTATAAATTTTCTTGCAGGTAGAACGCAATGATAAAGTTGATTTCTTGCTGTTGACTATGTTTTAGATCACCTCGATTATTGAGAATCTAATTTCTCCCAATCAGATGACAGTGGTGACTCAAGCGATGAAATGTTCAGCATCTGTGTATATAATTCACAAGCACAAGACGCGAGCAAATAAGCATGACGAATGACCCTCGCTAAGGTCGACCAATCACAGTTTATGGTTGGCAAGTGAGGGTGGTGCATTGGGGGGGGAGGGCTCAACTGCAGTGCGCATGTCTCGAGACCAAAGATGCGTCGTCGGTCCCCCGACGTACATTCGCGTTTTTCCAAATTTCTTTGTGCTGCTGTTTGTGTCCGTTCTTTCCCCCTTTCTGTGGACTATCTATGACCAAGTCTGAGGCTTATTTATGCCGAGCCGAGGGTCGTATCTTGTTGTCAATAAAGCGCCTAAAGTAAAAATGTCTTAATTGATGCAGACGACAATGAGGAAGTCAACTCTTTCTTACCCGGAGCTTTTTCCTCAATAAAACAGACACCTGTTTTATCCTGATGTGATCTGGCAAGATAAACTTGACATTGAAAACTTTAAATAATTCTACTGAAGGGAAGCGATGCAACAGTTTTTTTTCCAAACAGCATTATCATAGGGAACGTTTAATTTCCAAGGATAAGAATGTATCGGAAAAAACAAGTTTAGCTGTATACTTTTACTGAAGTAATGCAACATCTTTTTTCAAACAGTATTATCATTTTGTGTGTGTGTGTGTCGCATAAGCTTTTTTTCGAGGTCGTAGGGTATTCTAATGTTTTCATTAGAACATTCTCGGTCTTAGTAGACCCTGGCGTCGCCCATCCCTCTCCAGGTCAGCGGAGGACTTTCTTAGCGTTAGTCATTCATCAACATTTTTATAGTGGCTTTAACAGTTGGCTAGATCCCACGCTCCTCAGCTTGTGAGGCGAGCGCACTATTGACTTCGCTATCCAGCCGACAGTATCCTGGGAAAGGTATATTGCTATGGATTAGAATGTATTGGCAAAAAGCGACCAGAGTTAGCACAGTTGCCTGTGAGTCGATATATCCTGCTTCCAAACAGCTTACATATTTTGGCTGCAGGAAGTAAGACCTCAGCAAAATCAGCAGCAACATGAATTCCTGAAATTTCTTACCACCATCAAGGCAATAAGTATCAGAAATTCTTGTTGATTTAGTTCGCATACCACGTGATTTAAATGCATCTTCCTTTCCAAAGTGAGAAAGAATAAATTCATAAGTTAGAAATGATTAGTTAGGTAATGTTCAAATCTACATTAAAAAGTTAGGCCAAAGGTACAATCTTGGAGATTGTAAAAGTTCAAATTCACCACCTGTAAACTTTTTCTGTGTTGCAATAGTCACAGAAACTTTTTAAAAAATGTTCCACAAAAATTGAGAATGTATTCAACAAATATCTTCACATTTCATTCATTTGTGTGTCATATGATGCTGTTATATTAATTAAAATATTTTAAACTATTTAAATAATAAAACGTTGATTTTTATTCATTATTTTATTGCCATTCTAAAATTATTGTCATGTTCCTAATACCTGTTTTACTTTTATTTTTTCTTACATAGGTACGCATGCTCTGATTTGCACATTAAATAAACAAATGTCAAAACCTTAATATGTCCATATCAGCATGTGCCATGCATCATTTTCTAACAATCAAATAATGTTTTAAAATATAAATTTCCCTAAAGTCCGTGTCCGATGAGGATGCTGCCATAGAGAACCAATTTAAAATAAATAAAGGTAAAAAATATTTGTAAAAACCACGTTTTTATAAGTGTACTAAAAAAGAAGAAAATAATTTAAAACTAATAAGTTATAAGTTCAAGTACTTTCAAATAATATGACTAAAAACGTTGGACGGGCGCTTATGAGGTTTTACATATGCGGTTCACTCTTATCTTATCTATACAGACGCTCCTTCTATGCACTCATTCTCTCACTTATAGATATCTTAATTATAAATATTTAATTTCTATACCAAACACCAAAAAGTGCTTGAACTTATTAGTTTTAAATTATTTGCTTCTTTTTAGTACACTTATAAACACGTGGTTTTTTAAAATCTTTTTTTTACCTCTATTTATTTTATTCTTTTTAGTCCAATTACAAAAACATGTTTTTAAAAAAATATTTTTGTACCTCTATTTTTTAAAAATACCAAACACCTCATAAGCGCCCGCCCAACGTTTTAAAAACACGGTGATGTGGTCACGGGGTGAACTCACGGATGTCAACGAAAGCAGAGGACACAGATGCTTATTTGTAGATAAACTAAAAAGTTCAATAATTTAATAACAGTACATTCGATCTATCTGAAATTTTGATACAATGCATTGTCATCCAAGATCTATCTGTGGTAAAATTTTCAGATCTCTAGGACCATCAGAAGTGGTTCAATTTTACGTTGGCAGATTTGAAAAAATCTTGGACAACCAAACCAACAAACAGGAACGAAAGCGAGTTAATAAAAACGTGGTAATATAAATATAATGTTTTAAAAACATTGTGATGTGGTCACGGGGCGAACTCACGGATGTCAACAAAAGCCGACGGTACAGATGCTTTTATATAGACTATAGATAATTTTAAAAGTTCAATAATTTAATAACGGTACATTTGATCGATCTGAAATTTTGATACAATGCATTGTCATCCAAGATCTATCTGTGGTAAAATTTTCAGATCTTTAGGATCATCAGAAGTGGTTCAATTTTACGTTGGCAGATTTGAAAAAATCTTGGACAAACAAACAAACAATGCCCAACGAAAGCGAGTTAATAAAAACGTGTTAAAAAAGAACAGAAAAGAAATATTGACATAAAAACTTGACACGGCACAGGGGGGGGGGAGTTCTCTTCGTTTGTGTATCTTGTAATTTATATGAAATCTTTATCGCATGTCAAATCTATATACTACGTATATACTATATATTGACAATTATTACAAGAGTATTTGATCACAAAAGTTAATCTTTTGCTAAAATAGATTTTGACTTGTAGTTTTTTTTCTCACTTTATGCAATGACGATCATATCGGTTTGAACAATAACAAACAATATTTTAAATTACAATGGGATTTCTATAAATATCTAAAAATAGTGTTTTTTTAAAATTCACATCTTCAGAGGAATAGCTGCCGAAAAGTTACGTTTAGACTTTTGCACTTGCTGGTAATTGAAAAATAACATGATTTTGCCCGCATCGTTACGGAAATGACGAACGTTTTCATTGTATATTTCCAAGAGTTTTGTGTGTGTGTGTGTGTGTGTGTGTGTGTGCCTGTGCCTGCCTAATAAGTACTAGCCATCTAGCAAATAATCAATAGGCACTTTCAAAAAAGATACTTGGCTTTACCGAATATGACATTGGCAGCTACTGAATGGGACCTAGGCATGTGCTAAATTATTCAAGATTAACTACCTACTTCCGTGTTAATAAATCATTCAAGGCTGAAGACGTAGTTAAAGTTTTAAGACATTTTAAGATATTTTTATTTGACAACAGAATAACAAACAACGCGTCACAATACAAATTTGGCAAAAACTGATTTCTCTTTAAATTTTGATTTTTTTTTCATGGTACAAATATCTATTTTAATAGCACATGATTGATTCATAATTTAAACACGTATAAGTACCGTATGTCTCTTATGTTTAAAAGCAAATAAATTTAATTTACCTTATTACATATACATATATAATTTCCCTGTGTAAGATAATAAAAATTATGATAGTGTAGTCTTGCTGTGTCTACGTTTAGCCCCCCCCCCTTTTCCCCCGACTCTCCATGATTTTAGTTGTTTAATTCTTTAGAGTGAGATCATTTACCATTATAATTTCAATGTTGAAAAAAAGAAAAATCCACACAAAAAAAGTCTAATTGACCAATGCTTTGTTTTGACATTACTGGTTATCTCCCCTTGTAATTTCAGCATAGAAATATGATTTAACAATAATAATTTTAAATGTTATCATTTAAAAAATAAAAATAAATAAAATATAGTAAAATAAATTCATTAAAGCAAAAAAATATTTCATATATGTTTAGCAAAATTACATTTAAAGAATTATTAGCAATCAAAAACTATCCGTAGTAATTAAAAAAACTAAAATAATAATAAAGAAAATAGATGACTATGAAATGGAGACAACAAAACAAATTAAATATAAAATATAAAGTACATCAAGGGTAATTAATTGTTGTCATAGATGTCACTCACTTGAACTTTACAATCAAACAGTTGAACCTGAAATGACAGTCAGATAAAGCCAATGAATAATTGCATTTGACAGGACAGTGAGTTATAAATACTTTAATTTTCTGTATAAATAAAAATAAACTTTAGAAGACATGCTCGCTGCTAGCATGCGATAATTGTGTACGCTTCCAACCGCAAAGAGTTTTTACAAAGGGAAGTAACCACATTACGACCACACACTCTAGAAACAAAAGTTATATAACTTTTTGTTTAAAAAAACTGAAAAGAAAGCGTAATTTTTGTGTTTTTTTTATATTTTTATAATTTTAAATTTTTTTATTTTTTTTTAATTTTTAAATTTTATTTTAAATTTTAATAATTATAAATCATTATGACGAATGCTATTTTTAATTTAAACAATGTAACAGAATATAGTTACTAACAAAAATAATAAAATACATTTCAAAACATGGAAACTCAGGTCATTTCGTTAACAATAGTGTTGTCTCCATTCCTCTGCTATCTTGCAGACCAGCTCTTATATACGTGGTAAAGTACAGACAACGGGTCATTGAAGTGTAAAATTATCACATCTAGTTTCAACAATGCCGAGTCGTGTTAGCGGAGTGTCGCAAAATGTTTCGCCATCAATAATAGCAGTACCAGATTTAGACTTGTTAAGGCCCTAAGCTATTTGAGTTATGGGGTCCTTTTTTAAGTCCAGATATTCTATGCCAGAGCGAAATATGACATAGCTCACTCGGACAATTTTTCTGAGGACCTCCCTAAAATAGTGGGGGGGGGGCCCTAAGCTATATATTGTGTAGCTTACACGTAAATCCAGCCCTGCATTATAATCAAGTTTGATCAACCGGACGGGATGTGAACATCTTATAACACACAGCTAAACAATACGTTTATTCCGATAAGTTTTAATTAATATAGCAACATATTTTTTGTGTGGGAAAACCCCATGGGATTCCCCCTAGTATGTGACGTCATATAGGCTCCATCATTAGCGTCAAATTGTTTTAACGGGGGGGGGGATGTATCCAACTAAGTCTCCAGTCTAAGCTCACTACTAACAACTTTAGGCTTGTCCGCAATTCCCACTCTGATACTCCTTCTAAACAGCGGGCGTCGCCACCCCCAAACACCCCCGATCCCCCACCCCACCCACACTCATATTGCACCAACTTACCTTATTCAGCAAACAGACTTGACCTTCGTTGGAAGAAACTCGTAAATTGTGCAGACAGTCTAAACAGCGGCTTTCTAAGGGGGCTGGAAAATAAATGTTCAAAGATTCAAATTATCGGGTTTGCAGATTGGTGCTCCAACAAATGTTGTAGATTGGTGCTCCAACAAATGTTGTAGATGGATGCTCCAACAAATGTTGTAGATGGATGCTCCAACAAATGTTGTAGATCAGTGCTCCAACAAATGTTGTAGATTGATGCTCCAACAAATGTTGTAGATGGATGCTCCAACAAATGTTGTAGATGGGTGCTCCAACAAATGTTGTAGATGGGTGCTCCAACAAATGTTGTAGATTGGTGCTCCAACAAATGTTGTAGATTGGTGCTCCAACAAATGTTGTAGATTGGTGCTCCAACAAATGTTGTAGATGGATGCTCCAACAAATGTTGTAGATGGATGCTCCAACAAATGTTGTGGCTTGTCCAAGTACACCGAGCTACGAAACGAGCACAGTGTACGCGAGAAGAGAACAGCTCGGGAAAGGCGCATGAACACACACACAAACACACACACAAGAAATATAATGTTTAAAAAGAGAGACATAGATGTAGGGAGCAGAGAAATTTCAGAGAAGAGAATTTTACATCAGGCATGACCCTAGGGGCCGTCCATAAAGTACGTCACGCTATTTTTGACCATTTTAACTCTTAAAGTACGTCACACTTTCAAACAAAAATTTTGTTTTCATTAATAAAATAATTAAAATTTAATATAAAACTCCGTGACGTCAAACATGAACGGACCCCCTCCCCCTGTCACACTTTCTTACACCCCCTCCCCCCCCATATGGAGCGTGACGTACTTTATGGACGGCCCCCTATGTAACCAGTTGTAGCTTTCATAAAAGTTATGTGCATAACTAGCGGCAGCTTTCATAACGTGAAATAACTCAATGTTGATGACTCGGCTGGTGCACACAGGTCGTGCATTGATGTGCAAATCTTCCGCCCCTTTTTGTTCTGTTGGAATAATCCTTTAACAAACGGCTGCTAAGTGTAAATAAGAACCCTCTAACTTTTCACTTACTCTGTGTATAACTGTAATAAATTGTCAGAATAACAGATACTTTATTTATTTAGGGAGAAGCAAAGATTTTTGACCCCCGGCTTAAAAGGAATGGAAATTAGGAAATAATTTTCCTATAGAATTAAATATGGGTCAACAATATCAATACGAGAAAAAAAATATTAAGTTGAAAAGTTACAATTATAGGTATTACTTTACTGGTCAAAACATTACTTTCATACAGCTGGCTCTCATCTACAGACTAGAGGGAAGCATTTAAATAATTTAATTGAATAGAAGTAAGTGAGAAAAAAAAAGAGAAAAAAAAACCTGATCAAATATTGAGTTCACGGTGATGAATAAATTTATTTGACAGCTGGCTTGCAGAGGCGGACCTAGAAAAAGACATTTCGATGACAAGGTGGTAAAAAAAAGTTCTGAGGAGATTTTTTTTTGGGGGTGGGGGTGGGGGTGGGAGGGTAGCTGTGGGGGGTGGGGAGGGTAGCAATGGAGGAGGGAGTAACACTAGAACCACAACCAAACAGAATTTAAGCAACCGTTTTCCAAAGAAAAAACACACAAGATAGCAGCAAGAGGTGAAGAGCCTTTCCCAGCAAATCCCCCCCCCCGCCCCTCCCTCACGCTCGGTACGCCGCTAACGTCATGCATACAATTAAAGTGAAGATTTTCTCAATGTGCTTAATTACCTTTCACTGTCGTCACAGTCTGAGAGTTTCCTTGGGTCACTCCCAGGGTCAGTAAGCCGTCATGGAACATGAGAATTATCTCCACCTGACCCGTTGTGTTCTGAAACAATAACGCAAGCATAATAACCAAACAATAACACAAATATAATAACCAAAAACAATAACAAAAATGTAATGAAAAAATAACAACACAAATATTATAACAAAACAATAACAAAAATGTTATAACCAAACAAATATAATAAGGCGTTAATAAGCCACATTTTGACTTAAAATATCTAAGAAGTTGGTTCTTTCATTTTCAGTATTTAATTTTTTTTAAAAAAACGTAAAAAAAAACAAAGTTTTTGTCTATAAATCCTTTATTTACGAGACATAACTAAAAGTATGTTCATTATAGTATGCATCGCACCACAATAAAAAAAGCAAAATTGTAGCTATATGAAGGATTTATAGTACAAAAAATACATTAGTCTGCTTGTTACATTTCAGCTGGATTTGATAACGGGAAAAGAGTTATAAAAACATGTTTAATATAGTGCCCAGCGCAAGACAGACTAGCAATTACTAGCATTTACATTTAACAGATCGGGAATACATTTTTAAAAGTATCGTCAATTTAATACGCACCGCACCGCGCGACAGGATAATATAAAAAAAAGTTTTTTTTAATACGCACAGCGACACTCTAGCACAAAAAATTAACATGCTATATAGAGATAAATAGGGATAATCTAAAAATTGATTAATTTAATAACAGTACATTCGATCGATCTGAAATTTTGATAGATCATGCTGAGTCTGCATGCATAATTTCAGCTCGCTCGCATACGAGGAAGTGGGTTTAAAATCGATCCAAAGTTTTTTCAGCAAACAAACAATAAAGGTATCAAGCAATCAAGCAGACTTCACGAGTTAATACTGGATTTAACAATGTCAAATAAATTACAAAATATTCACCATAAAAGACATCTTTATTATTGTTTTTATATTATTGAAAATCGGCGAGCTTTTCTTAAATTATTTACCGTTATAACAACTGATTAGATGGGAAATTTCTCTAAGTTGTACGTGACGCTTCTTTTGTTGTGATTATTTATTTTTTTAAAAATAAAAACCCAGATTGTTACCTTCATCAACACAGTCGCCCATGCCTTCTGCCCAGATTTATCTGTCACCATGGCAGTTAACTCCTCGCCATCCCCCCTCACTTTGATGGCGGTGTCTCTCGTGCACGCTGACTCGGGTGATAAGACGAAGTGGAAATCCGGAGATGTGAGGTTGGCCCTGAGCGGAATAAAATTATTGAAACTATAGGGGGGAGGAAGAGGGAGGGAGTTGCTCAGTTAGACATGGGGATTAAAAACACTATTCTTAATCCGTACCCAAAAACAAACACATACAAATTCTCGTTCTTCCCGTCCGGAATTCGAACGAGGAATGGGTTGCCTGAGGAAACCAGGAAAACCAAACACTCTATCAAAATTTAAAACTCTAGTAAAAGGTTCAAGTCTAGACATAAACTATTGATAAGCGTATGGCGCAATAATCTTCTATATAAAAGGAGCGTCTGTAACAGATAAGATAAGAGAAGATCAATTATTTTTGCAATACAGAATTAATGATGGTATGCAGAGCCGTCTTTACACCATTTTGGGCCCCCGGGCAAAGAAAGAGTCCGCCCCCCCCCCGCCGCAGGAATAAAAAATAAATATACATAATATATATAAATAAACATATTCCCATGGGGCCGGTATGCTCGTGGGCCCCCGGGCAAATGCCCAACGGGCCTATGCGTTAAGACGGCCCTGATGGTATGTCGACGGTTTGAGTTCAGGTCTGTCAGACAGACGGGGATAGTCTGCACATAGATAGTATAGTTGGTTCGTTTAAGTCTTGTATGCATGCATATAAACAATTACTATAACTAGTAATCATCCATTCAGTTGCTTGTTCAGTTGTTTGACAAGACTGCATATGTAAGAGGTCTTCATTGTTATGATTAAAGTTCAAGAGATAATGTTTTTTTTGGACAACAATTTATTGCTTCTCATTGTTCAAATGCAAGATTAAAATCTTTTGCGGACAAAAGTAAGTAATGCCATATTAAACCTAGGACAACTGTCGTGTTTAGGAGTGTTGTTTAACCGACCGTTATTGTCCAATGAATGTCCAGGAGCGTCGTTTAACCGACCATTACTGTTTTATCAGCCAATGAATTTGATTAAAACAGCATGAAGAGTAGTTGAGCAGTTTAATAAACTGTAGACAAAGGTTTACACTAGGGAAGTAGACAGGCCTTCACCTTCAGTAGAAGAATGCTCACCAAAATTTTAAAGTCAGCGGACTGTGACGTGACCATCGTTTCAACGGTAGTCCAAGTGTTGTGTTGCTGCAGGTCAGGGACGAGTTGACCTCATGATAAGGTCCGCAATCTGAAACAGAAACAAACTAGTCCTCTTCATTTGGCGGCTTTACATAAAGAAACAATATAATAGCCCAAGTCACTGGACTTAATATCTTTTAATACAAGGTGTGCATCAGGAGGTGTGAAAAATAATTATAAATTAAATCTTATTTTTGAAATAGTACAACAGACATTAGCAGTTAAAAAAGCGCGTGGTGTTTCTCGCCTTAAAAAAATATTATATGACGTCATTGTTTTAGCTTATATTTTAAATTTGGAAAAGGGAACGACGTAAAAAGAGGATTTGAGGATTTATAATTATAAAATACTTTGTGTACATTTCGGGAAGTTTAATATTTCGTATTTATCAAACAAGGATAAGTTACTTGGGCTTTTGAAAAAAGTGGGCACCGTAGGCGCCCTACAACCACTTATATATGATATATTTAGTTAACTCTGCTTTCATTGCAATAAACAATATAATAGCCCAAGTCACTGGCTGGCTGGCTGGATGGAACTGTAACGCTATGACGTCATTGTTTGGGCTTATATTTTTAATACAAGGTGTGCATCAGGAGGTGTGCAAAATAATTATAAATTAAAGATTTTCGCCTTAACAAAATATTATATGACATCATTGTTTTAGCTTATATTTTAATTTTGGAAAGGGAACGATGTAAAAAGAGGATTTGAGGATTTATAATTATTAAATACAAGTTTAATCTTTCGTATATAATAAAACAATAGATTAGTGTGCGGAATTAAGGAGTAGTCAGGGATTGAAAAAAAAATGAAATGTAATATTATTTATCAATTATCAACTCGCCTACAAGATGATCGATAAAACAGGTAACTTTGGCCCTTTGATCCTTTGGCCCTTTGATCCTTTGGCCCTTTGATCATTTGGCCCTTTCTATTGCACGTGATATTGGGTTTCGGCATAACTGAATTAGGGCTGTACCAGATTCAGATTTTTAAAATCCGGCAGGGTCTGGATCTGACCGGATTTATGAAATTAATCGTTAATTCCCGCAGCCGTAATATATATATATATATATATATATAATTAGGGCTCAACCGGCCAGCTGGATTCGGTCGGATTTATGAAGTGAAATTCTGCCGGAGCCGGATTTGTAAAAATGGCCGGATTCTAGATTTGCTGGAGCCGAAATCGGGCACACCCCTAAAAAGAACCGACAACCGATGAGTAAATGCAAATTTGGCGGTTCCACTAAAAAACAACAACAACAAAACGTTGACTAAATAGTGTTTGGCGAGTTATCCGATGTCGACATAAACGGGTTCCCACCGTATTTACCAACAAAAACCAAGAAGTTACCTTCGCGCATGTGCATGAGAGCATCAAAGGCCTTGACCTGACACCGGCACTCGGCGATGCTGAAGTTGGCGTAGAAACACGACGTTGTTGGCCGGTGTCCTTCCTGTGACGTCATCTCGCCATACGACCTGGGGTTGTCCCAGACCGGCGCTTTCTCACACAAAACTGTTGGAAAATATGATGACATATGAAATTTGAAAAACTGGGCGTAAGTTAAAATAATGATTACAGGTCATAGTTGCTTGTTGTTTATCTAGGCCATTGTTGTATGTTGTTTACCTAGACCGTTGTTGTATGTTGTATGGTACCTATACCGCTGTTGTATGTTGTATAGTGCCTAGACCATTGTTGTATCTTGTATAGTACCTAGACCATTGTTGTATGTTGTATAGTACCTAGACCATTGTTGTATGTTGTATAGTGCCTAGACCGCTGTTGTATGTTATTTATCTAGACCATTGTTGTATGTTGTATAGTACCTAGACCATTGATGTATGTTATTTATCTAGACCATTGTTGTATGTTGTATAGTACCTAGACCATTGTTGTATGTTGTATAGTACCTAGACCATTGTTGTATGTTGTATAGTGCCTAGACCGCTGTTGTATATTGTATAGTACCTAGACCATTGATGTATGTTATTTATCTAGACCATTGTTGTATGTTTTTCACCAATACCGTTTTTTGTATGTTATTTTGTAACTAGACCATTGTTGTATGTTGTTTACCTAGACCATTGTTGTAAGTTGTTTACCTAGACCATTGTTGTAAGTTGTTTACCTAGACCATTGTTGTAAGTTGTTTACCTAGACCATTGTTGTAAGTTGTTTACCTAGACCATTGTTGTAAGTTGTTTACCTAGACCATTGTTGTAAGTTGTTTACCTAGACCATTGTTGCACGTTTCCTCGGGCCCGCATTTCTCGCAGTCCCCGAAGCTGAGCTGGCACCCCACGCCTGTGACGTAGTTGAAGTTGCGAGGGCAGCACTTGGGATACGCCTTCCCCCTGTGGCACACGAAGTACCCTCGCCGGCTGCCTCCCATGGCGTACGTGACCTCACCCCTCTCGTAGGCCAACGAGTTGTCCCAGACGGGGTCAAGGTCACAGTCCGCCTGACAGCGATCTGTGGACGAGCGAGGTCAGTTTTTGAAATTGAAATTATTTCTTTTGACAACCTTGTCCGTCTGTGCTCCTGTCCATCTGTGCTTCTGTCAATCTGTGCGTCTGTCCATCTTTGCTTCTGTGAATCTGTGCGTCTGCCTGTTTGTCCATCTGTGCGTCTGTCTGTTTGTCCATCTGTGCGTTTGTTCGTCTGTCTGTCTGTTCGGATCAAATCCTTCCAGTTTTTAAATTAAATGCCACCCACTCCCTGTTCCTAAATTGGTTTGAAAAAAATTCAACGTCATCACAGGTTTGGTGACAACTGTTGAATGTCACTAATATGTCATAGTGATGATTCAGCGAGTCTCACAGTTTTGTGACAAAATTTGTTTACCCTGCGTAAAATGGTTAAGATTTTCAAAAAATATTTAATATTTTTAATTTAATCCTAAGGGGAAAAAAAATAACACAAATGATTTGACTATTGAGAAATGCACTTAAAGTTTAAACTATATTTTAGCGTAGTGACTAAATGCATTTCAATATTTAATGAGAAAAATAAACAAAAAAAGTATTTCAAGCTAAAAAAAACGTGTTTTAATTTAATAATTTTGTGTTCCACAAAAGACTCATTTGAAACATCTGTATTTACCTCCTTAAATGAAATTGATGATTTTAAAAGTCTTTTTTTTCATCAGAAATATTAATTAATATATTTTTTACTCAAAAATATTTTGTTTATTTTACTAAAACTATTATTTTCATCAATTTTTATAATTTCTTTTAAATTTTGATTTGGCGCACACATAAAATAGCGTAAACAATTTATTTTGCCTTATACTTTCTCCTACCCGATTATGCATCTATGTAATAAACGAAGAAAGACAACATCAAAATCGAGTCTTTTACCAAACGGACACTTGACCTTCCAGCTCGGGGCACACTGCAGGCTGACCTGGTCCCAGAACTGACCCAGTGGACATCTCCTGACCACCACCAGCGTCTTGTTGGTCAACGGGTTGTAGTAGCACTGAATGACCTGTGAGGAACAATTGTTACAGTTTGACTTAAAGGAAGCGTTTACAGCACTCCAGGGAAGAGCTGTTGTGTTATCTTATCTCATCTCTCAGTTACAGACGCTCCTTCTATACTGAAGATAATTGAGTCCTACGATAACCATGGCATATGTCTAGTCTTACATTTTTTATTCGAGTTTCAAATGTTGATAGAGTGTTTGGTTTTCATGGTTTTCTTCAGGCAACACATGGCACGTCCGGACTCCGGACGGGGAAAACGAGAATTTGTATGTGTTTGTTCTTGTATACGGAATTTTTAAAAAAGTTTTTGTTTTTATCCCTATGTCTGTCTGAGGTTTGTATTAGATAATGTTAAAGAAGTGAGACCAAAACACATGAAATCTTGCCTTCGTGCAGTCATCGGGATACGGGGCGTGGCCGACTCCTCCGATCTTGGGGCTCTTCTCACACGGGTCTGTAAGTGAAACAATTGACATGTGATATAGCCCTGAGCTTTTCACACGTTTGACATGTATAAAATAGATGTGTGTTGTGTGGGCGGGGTGGGGGGAAATACTTCAGTTTTTCTCTAGTCTATAGATATTAAAATGAACAATGCTATAAAAAAAATCCGACATTTATTAAACAGTTTATCAACGAATAGACCAAACCAATTAATTTATCCTTCAATAGTATATATAGTAATACAATTAATAAAAGTTATTGTTATATTTAGATAATGTTTATAATTTATATAGCACAGCAATAAGCAGCTGGGCTCAAAACGCTTCACAAAAAATAGTAACACATATATTTATAAATGCAACCAATTTAAAACACCCATAACCTAATAAGAAAACTACAAAAAACCAACGATGAAATGATGAAGCACATACATTATTTTCAACCATTTAGAGAAATGTTTGATTGTTCATTTCGAAAGTAAAGTTTAATGAGATGTGTTTTTAGTGCAGTCTTAAAGGCCTTAGAAGTAGGAATACTGCGAATATGAAATGGAAGAGAATTCCATGGTTTGGGGGCACAAAAAGGCAAAGACCTTTAGCAAATTTTTTTAGTACGTTTAGGAACAGAGAAAATACGTGTGTCTGCAAAAGAGCGTAGCTGACGAGTGGGTGAGTAGACAGAGAGAAGTTCAGTGAGATAGAAGGGGCATGAGTCAGAAAATAAATTGAGGCAGAGAACGGACTGTTGGTAATCAAAGTGTGCGTGTACAATAAGACAATAAGCAAGTCATCCATTTTGTTTGAGTCCACTGTTCCATTAATGAACGTTGATAGCTAATTTACTCAGTCTATTACTGATGTATTTTTTAAACAAATTTTTTAAACAATAAACAATAAACCCATTGTTTCATCATTTCATTTCAAATGATAACAGTCCAATAACTTAGCTTACCAACACTGGGCGGAACTGCTGGTACTCTTGATGTAGTTGTAAGTTTTGTAGAAGTTGACGCCGGAGTTGTCGCTGTTGTAGTTGATGTGGTGGTAGTTGGTGTTGTAGTTGTGGTAGTTGGTGTTGAAGTTGTGGTAGTTGGTGTTGTGGTTGTGGTAGTTGGTGTTGTTGTTGTGGTAGTTGGTGTTGTTGTGGTAGTCGGCGTTGTGGTTGTGGTAGTCGGCGTAGTGGTTGTGCTAGTCGGCGTTGTGGTTGTGGTAGTTGGCGTTGTGGTAGTTGGTGTTGTGGTTGTGGTAGTTGGTGTTGTGGTTGTGGTAGTCGGCGTTGTGGTTGTTGTAGTTGGTGTTGTGGTTGTGGTAGTTGGTGTTGTTGTTGTAGTCCGTGTTGTTGTTGTGGTAGTCAGCGTTGTCGTTGTGGTAGTTGGTGTTGTGGTTGTGGTAGTTGGTGTTGTTGTTGTGGTAGTTGGTGTTGTTGTTGTGGTAGTTGGTGTTGTTGTTGTGGTAGTTGGTGTTGTTGTTGTGGTAGTTGTAGTTGTTGTAGTTGGTGTTGTGGTAGTTGTGTTGTTGTAGTTGGTGTTGTGGTAGTTGGTGTTGTCGTTGTGGTAGTTGGTGTTGTAGTTGTTGTAGTTGGTGTTGTAGTTTTTGTAGTTGGTGTTGTTGTTGTGGTAGTCGGCGTTGTTGTGGTAGTCGGCGTTGAGGTTGTGGTAGTTGGTGTTGTAGTTGTTGTAGTTGGTGTTGTCGTTGTGGTAGTTGGTGTTGTAGTTGTTGTAGTTGGTGTTGTAGTTGTTGTAGTTGGTGTTGTAGTTGTTGTAGTTGGTGTTGTTGTTGTGGTGGTAGGCGTTGTTGTGGTTGTTGTCGCTGACGTTGCCATCGTCTTTGTTTCTTGCGTTGTTGTAGTAGCCAACGTAGTTGTTGTTGGAATCGTGTATGTGGATAGCACCTCTGTAAAAAATACAAGTAACTTTTGTAAACGTTTAAAAAAAATAAATAATAACAGCCATTAACAAATAAATAAACCAAAATATTTAAGCCAATATTTATAGAGATAGAAAACATTTTATGTTTATATTCAGATGATCGCAGAATGAAAATGAAAAATGTCGAGAGAAATCAACGAAGAAATTTAAGTGTCTTCGGTCACTTATCTTAATAAGTTTCAAGTGTGTTTGAGTTCTCTACTCTGTGAAGGGAAACATCTTTGGAATGCATAGAACCCTTATAATTCAATGTTTGTTTTAAACCCATCGCCTGAATGCTAACACATTCAATATTACGCTATGCTTTGTTGACACGGGGGTTGTTTAAGATTTGGCTGACGGTTGTCTATAGAAGTAATGAGAGGAATGCAGGAACTAGAGTTCTGTATTTGTTGGGATACAGTCTAGTTGTCCTATGTGTGTTGTGAGGTAGTCTAGCTACACAATGTGTACTTCTCATTGTTACGTCTCCCCATTAGGCTATACTTGCCGTCCCCTGTTTTATTGGATTGTGAAACGCTTTAGACTTTAGACGGATTCTGCAGGAACGTCAGAGAGTTCCATGAACAGTAATTAGTAATTACCCTTGTATGATGTTCTCATACATCCAATACACACACACACAAGCTAGAAAATGTTCTGATTAAATCTTAGACAGATTTCAGTGGGATTACATGAGCATATTTATTTATAGAATAAACAGAAATTAAACCTTATATTTTCTAGATTCTAGATATATTCTGACTTTGTTTTGGAATCATGCCATTAACATTAATGTACTTCGAACCCATTTCTGTCACTTTAAATAACATTATCAATACATTTTTTAACAAAAAAAAATCTCAACAACAAAAATAGAATAAATGTTTTTTTTGCCGATTGCACACTAATTGACATTATTATTATACATATTTACTGTACAAATTTTTAAAAAGCCAAAAATAAAATAAAAATAATAATACTAAAAAAATAAAAAAGCCACACAAAAAAAGACAAACAAAGCAACAACAACAACATAATAATAATAAGAATAATAAAATTTATGATGATTATAATTAGAAAATAGAAAATGACTGACCTGCTTGAAAGCAAATGATTGTTGTTAAGTTTCGAAGTTGTTCGACGAATGTCTCCGAAAATTCCTTTATCTCAATCAACTGTTTTATTAAAGAAAAAATATATATATATCTATATTACTATCAACAACAAATGTAACAATCAAACACAAATTCTGATTTAATTCATGAAAGTTATAATAAATAAAATAATGTACCTAAAACACATGGAGTAGTAGAGCAAGAGCAATTTATATCAACATTCTGTGTCCCCAACTGCTGTAAGAGCAACGACTTACGCTATTCCCGTTGGTGGTCAAACTGGCCAGCTCCCTCCGGTCATCCAGTCGTATTCCCACCCCCCAAATCTCGATGCCCCGGCTCCTTGCTCGTGCGGCTTGGAAGGCCGTCTCTCCGCTGTTAACACAGTTGGAGGAGTCATGAAATTATTAGACAACATTTATAGACGACTCTGCGATGCAATGAAATATAATTCACCGTATATACGTGGTCATTTACCCACCAACACCACACAAATAATTATAAACATGTGCAACTAGGGCTGTACCGGATTCAAAGTTTGGAAACCCGGCCGGAGCCAGATTTGGCCGCATTTATGCAGTGAGATCAGGTCGAGGTCGGATTTGTAAAAAATGGCCTGATTCCGGATTTGCCGGACCCGAAATCCGATACAAACCTATGTGCAACACATGTAAACTTTGTTGGAAGAGCCGTTAAAGATATGTTTTACTGAGCGCTCGCTTAAGTGTTCCTTTAACCTAAAACAGGCGCATTTCTCACCACGTCTCTTAAAGATAATGGAATAAAGTTATTGTAAATGATTATGACATGAAACGTTATTTGAAAAAAATCGGAGTGGTCAGTGTCGACTTACGGATCACTAGAGGCACCGTCTGTCACAATCATCATGACCTTTGGCACATTGGCTCTCGGCTGACTAGTTAGAAGCGTGATTCCTTGAGCAATAGCCAAATTGGTGAAGGTGGCCGCATCCGGGAAATTGAAAAGCAGAAGCTCTGAATTTTAGTACAGAAAAATGTTTGAAGACCCATTTTATACCAGTAAACATTTTTATGACCTCAGCTACAAGTTTTTTGTAAAAAAAAACAACACACCCAAACATTTATTTTAATGTATGGCTACATTTCAGGGATCGAAAAATTAAATTCATTATTAAGAAAATAATAATTTAAAAAATGGGAAAAAAAAACAAACAAAAAAACATCAACATATAACATTTTTCTCAAGTGTAGAGTGGTTGGCGGCCATTGCTGAATTTACCTATAAACTACACACGCTATAGTTTAAAGCCCGCACTTTCTTAGTCCCCCGTCCCCCACAAAAAAAATAATTAAAAAAAATAAAATAAAATAAATAAATTGTCCCAGTGAGCAATGTTCACATTTGGAACTGACATATAATAATTATTTGACGTAAAAAGAGCCCCAAATATCTCAAATAGCTTATGGCTTTATGAAGTCTAAATCCGAGATTGGGTGCGGTTGTAAGTTTTGTTAGGTTGCCCTACGATAGGGTTATGCCATATTTTCAACCTTCTTTAAATTTCGTGGCGTTGGTCTGCAGATCCAAAATGGCGTCCACGTCTGTACCGAACAGCACGGCGCCCACTCTCGCATCATCAGCGCTAATCGTCAGATTGTCTACGGCTAAAAACATAAAATAGAAAACCAAACAAACAATTATTTTTTAAAAATTATTTTTGCCCTAAGCTTTAAATATGTACAACAAATTAAGAGAAGACATCTTTCATTTAGAATTTTTTTGTTTGAGGGGGGGGGGAGGTTGAAATGGGCTAGTTGTTGCACTATTAAAAAAAGTTCAAAATTTGAGAACAAAAAAAAGGCTTTTTCTCGTTTGAATAGTGAGCACAAATCAAAGGAAGGTCAACACGGACAATTTTATATTCAATATATATATAGTGTACACGTATAGTGCTGGAGTTGAAAAGAAAGTCTTAACAGATAAAATCGTAGTCTTGCATACAGACGGAGAAAATAAGAAAATGTTTTTTAAAAATGTATTTATAATTTTACCAAATAAACGATAGGACACACTTCCGGATGTGACAACCGAACGTAAATAAGTTAAATAATAGAGTTATGATTATCAAGAATATATAAGATAGAAAAGGCGAAAAGTGTATGTTTAAAATGTGTATATTATACACTTCCCCGTGAGATATAATTAATATACAGTTATAGCAGGGAGATATTCCACCGTTATAAAAAGTTAAATTAATTGCTGAGAGATATTTTAAATTATATCAGAAAGAGAGTAGTATGAAAAGAAAAGAAATTTGAAAAGATGCACACAAATGAAATGAAACAAAACCAAAGTTTCTGTTTTAGGTCTTTAAAAACAACAACAACAACAAAAAAAACAACAACAATAAAGTAGGCATACTTTCTGTAATGTAATTAATTAAATGAATACAATGAAAAAAAAATTACCGCTGGCAATCGTGGCAATCTCGAAGTCAAAATTTCCCTGGTTAAGACTGTTGGAGCCATCAATGAGAAAAACCAGGTCTATTGTACGTCGGCATATCTCTGTTTAGAGCGAGAATAAAATAAGAAATTATATTTTGGCCGACAGGCGAATGTCCAAGTAACCACTGGAACTAACGATTGGGTGGAACGACAATGAAATGTACATTTACTTAAAACATAAGAAGTTTTCTTTTCTTGGCAATAATATCATCGCATGATCTTTGTAAATATATCATTGATCAAGAAATTAGATTTCCCAAGTTTGACTATGGGCTTTGTTCTTACACGTGATCTAAACGGGAAAACAGAGTTCCATGATCTAAACGGGAAAACAGGGTTTCATTTTTATAAACATCAGGAGGGGCATTAAGTGATGTAAACACCGTACTTTAAATAGTAAAAAAATATATATATTTCACCTAAACGGACATGTGCATATAGGCATGACGAATGACCCTCGCTGGGAGTCGACCGATCACTGTTGGCAAGCGTTGTGGAATGAAAAGAAGAAGAGAAAAAAGTGTGGGGGGGGGGACAACTTTTCTTGCGCTAAGTTGTATTGTTCCTTCACAGAATAACAAGTGATTCATAGTGTAGTGGTTATCATTCGGAAAGTCCTGGGTTCAAGCCCCAGCGGGAAAAATTCTAAAACAAAATTACATGTTTTTTTTCTGCCCGTTCTTTTCCTCATTTTTTAACAACTGCTGTGCACATGTCTCCACGTCTATTCGCTTTTTCATTACTTCGTGTAGATGTTTGTATCCGTTCTCTCACCCCCCTCGTTCTTTGCACTGTCTATGATGAGTAAGTCTGCGGCGTATGCTACACCACGGGTCATATCTTGTATGTATAATTAGGGATAAAATCAAGATTCTTAGTATGTCTCCAAGAACAATCACTTAAAAATTTTCGTTCGTTCAATCTGGAATTCGGCCGTGGATGGCTGCCCAAAAAAACCCGAGAAAATCAACATTTAAAACTCTAATAAAAATGCAAGGCTAGACATTAACCGTGAATAATCCGAGGGCGCAATAATCTTTTTGTATAGAAATAGACGCGTCTTTGATAGATAAGATAAGATAAAATCGGGTTAAATATTGCAGCAACATGAAACTGGACCAACCATGGGATGTCATTTGTATTGGACCAGGCTAATGAAGCTAACAATAAATGTGAAAGGCATTTTCTCCGTTATTATCAATCCAACATAAATACATTACAGAATTTGTTACAATCAATCTAAAGACAATAATGACATTCACGACACTAAACCGAAAATGTCATCTTAATGTAACGACATAAAATGTTCTCATATAAACTCCCCGCCACAAATTGACCGGAACCTAGAGAACCGAATAGTGAACAGTAGCCGTCAACAATCGTCACATCATCATGCAAGTTTATTAATAGATTTCACACTTTCCGTGTCTCGTATGATGTCAGGTAATTAATATGCGAATGGCCCGGCTAGTTGAAGAGCAGTTGAAATATTTGCACCTACTTTGGTAATTATTGAAGGAGGTGTTATTTCTTTTATGTATGCAACATTACCCTAACTTGTGGTCTAATTATTCAACAGTACCCTAACTTGTGGTCTAATTATTCACCATTACCCTCACTTGTGGTCTAATTATTCAACATTACCCTAACTTGTGGTTTTATTATTCAGCCTCATAGTAATAGAACAATAGCTTATTAAAAAGAATCGAATATCAGTGCGCCTACTAAGTAAGAGAATATTTCAAATAATTATCTCTTTGTCCGTTTCAGGTACTTCCACAAAGAACTGAGCTATGTGAACAACTTCTCCTTCTCTTCAAGTAGATACATGAAAGTACTTTCTGGAAAAAAGCTTCAAAACCATCGACCTTCTGTATGGATTCAAGTGATGGTTAACACCACGTGGTAGAGTATGTGAAGATGTTCACAATTGATTGATGTTGGGATTTCACCTCAAATTTAAGGTGGCGGTGGACATAGTGTAGAGGGCGGGCGGGGGGTGGGTGGGGGTAAAGTGTAGAGTCTAGAGGTGGGTGTAGAGTGTAAAGATACTTTTGGTGTCCACACCAGTTCGTTCAGTCTGAATGAAATTTAACCTTGTTGAAACACTTGTGTGTCTGGTGTATGGAAGATTTTCTTTTCAAAATTAAAAATTTAGTCTGCTTATGACTAGGGCTGAGAAAAACTAACGATTAATTAATCGATTAATCGTTAAAACATTTAATCGATTAAAATTAATTTGATCGATTAAGATTCGATTAAAATTTAAGAAATATTTATACTATTTTTTCCCCAATTTATTAATCATTTATATTTTTTGTTACTTTCATACTATTCCCTCGTATTATTATTATTTATTTAGACGTCCATACCTAAACAAAATGGGTTTTCTTCCTATTTCTTGCATAGCAGAACGAATTTGATGTTTTCGTCACAAAAATTTGGAACGGATTTCGCGAAATAATGAATCGCAACTTAACGGGATCTTTATATGCGCTATAAAAATATAATTAATCGAAATTAATCGATTAAATTTTTCCCGATTAATAGAACAAATTTGTTATAATCAGTACCAGCCCTACTACAAGTGTAATCAACAGACTGTAACTGTAATTAGTAGACTGAGAGTGTAATCAACAAACTGTAAGTGTAATCAACAGACTGTAAGTGTAATCAACAGACGGTAAGTGTAATCAACAGACTGTAAGTGTAATCAACAGACTGTGAGTGTAAACAACAGACTGTAAGTGTAATCAAAAGACTGTAAGTGTAATCAACAGACTGTGAGTGTAATCAACAGACTGTGAGTGTAATCAACAGACTGTAAGTGAAATCAACAGACTGTAAGTGTAATCAACAGACTGTAAGTGTAATCAACACACTGTAAGTGTAATCAACAGACTGTAAGTGTAATCAACAGACTGTAAGTGTAATCAACAAACTGTGAGTGTAATCAACAGACTGTGAGTGTAATCAACAGACTGTGAGTGTAATCAACAGACTGTAAGTGTAATCAACAGACTGTAAGTGTAATCAACAGACTGTAAGTGTAATCAACAGACTGTAAGTGTAATCAACAGACTGTAAGTGTAATCAACAGACTGTGAGTTATATGTAAATATACATTTCTTTTAGAAAAGAAATTATAAATGAGAAATAAGAGATGAAATTGATGGAACAAAAGTCGAAAGCGAAGCAAGGTAACACATTGTGTGTGTGGGGGGGCATATAAAAAGACTTATCTATTACAGACGCTCCTTCCATACAGCAGTTTTCTTGCATCCTACGCTCCGATGAGACCGCACAAACCATGCCGGTCTGTTGGCAAGTGACGCAGCATTGACGGGCAACGGCTAAAAGGGGACTGTGTGGAACAACGCCCAGCCGCCTATGTTTCCACAACTAGCGTCAGGATCTGGGTGGACGCAGGGACACCCTTGGGCCCCATGAACAAATCACTGCCTTCACGGAGATTCGAAGCGGTACCCCAGCCAAGCGAGAATGCCGCTCGATTACCGTGCCCATAACAAATGAATGAGGACATGATATCTTATAAAACAATTGTTCACATAGCTTTAGAAACTTTGGATTGTCTCAGTTGAAGTTTCTGATACTGTAGTGGATGTTTAGTTTGCAGGTGATATGTAAGTGAAGTGTCAGAACCATGGTAGCAATGTTCCCTTTGAGCAGCGCGGCTGCGCAGATATTTGACCGACGCCAGGCAGAAGTTTAGAATCACCGCGCAGCATATTTTGTAAAATATTGCACAAAAATAGACGTTTTGCAACTTTGCACACGAGTGTTTTTTTAAACTTTGCACACGGACCAACGAAACTTAGACTCGGGGAAACATTGCATGGTAGGCAAACGATTTCTCTCAATGGACACAATAACCTTTATCAACACTTTGAACATTCACGTCAGTCAAAAGTTTAAAACCAAATTGTTAGTGTAATCGTCCGGAAATTATATTTATCGACCGAAATATTTTTAATTTTAGATTAATCGTTAAAAAAAAATTAATGCTAAAAAGCTTTTAACGATTAATCGAGAAATTTAATCGTTAATTTCCGCAGCCCTAATTTTTTCTTAAAAAAACTGACTTATCTCTCCATGAAAAATGAAAGGGAATATTAACTCAATATTTATTATTCCCTTTTTTAAATTAATATTTTTAAAGATTTACACTGACATACGAAATATTGCGTAAAAAATATATTATAATAAAAACACTTTGCTTATCATCTTTCAGAGAAACTGTTAATAAAAGTGACTTTGTTTCAATGGTTAATTCAAAATTCGACTTTTGTGACTTTGCGGATATTGAAACGTGTAAACAGAAACACTTTTTGTTATCATCAAAACATATGACGTCAGCACTGACAAATTGCGAGCGTCACGTGATATCTTAATGAAAACATGATCTATTTTTAGCCTTACTGACTTTTTGAAAATATCAGCTGTGAAAGTTGGAGACTTATTTAAAAACGAGCAACAAAGCCCGTCCATGGACGTTCCGCCACCGTTCGGTGGCATGTTGTAACTCCCTTCCAACAGCCGTCTCGACCGACATACATGTGAATCACGTCAAAAGTACTATTTATTATAGTTAAAATAAATAACTTGTAAAAACAGAGCTTTTGACTGTAAATCCCAACGCGCGTAACTCAAAATAAAGTCTTGGAAGAAATACTGCACCAAAAAAACAACAACTCGTTTTGAACGTCCGCGTAAACGTGTTCAATATGATCGGCTGTAGGAGTCATATGTGTTTGAGGGACCAATCGCTATCGATGACCGCACGGAACATAACTTTTTATTATATAGGATGTTTTTTAGTTGATTTTACAGAAAAAATACATTAAATATATATTTTTGTATCCGGAAGATTTATTCCTAAGCCCGCTTGTTTTTTTGTTTGAACATATTTCATTGCCTCTCATCTCAGATAAACAAGGTAACTTTGGCGACTTATTTTCCCCACTGCGACCTTGTTATGGTCAGATATTTATACAAGACTGATCAAAATATTATGGTATGACCACTTCACCATCGACAACGCCTGACTAACGGCATATCGTTCAACAACCAGCTTCGCCAGTATGTATGTACACACGGGTGTACAGTTTCGTTGGAAGAGTCGTCACACCTCTGTGGACGTAGTCAAACACTCTCCTCGTATGCCACTGGGAGCGACGTCTTTATGTCCAAGTCTCACCTCAAACCAAGGGGGATTACTACAATATTATTCGACAACCACTTGTGGGGAAAATGGTCTGAGAATTTCGTATTTATAGTATACCATGCAAGTGTTTCTCGTCTCATTTGGGGATGCAGAAAAGGTGTGTGTGTGTGTGTGAGGGTGGGGGGGGGGCGGGACGGGACCGGGCACCACTGACGGACTTCCATTGGTTGGATTCTAATTTTTGGTTTTGTTTGAGAACGTAGAAATGAGGCCGTAGAAATGAGGCCGTAGAAATGAGGCCGTAGAAATGAGGCCGTGGAAATGAGGCCTTAGAAATGAGGCCTTAGAAATGAGGCCGTGGAAATGAGGCCGTAGAAATGAGGCCGTAGAAATGAGGCCGTAGAAATGAGGCCTTAGAAATGAGGCCGTAGAAATGAGGCCGTAGAAATGAGGCCGTAGAAATGGGGCCGTAGAAATGAGGCCGTAGAAATGAGGCCGTAGAAATAAGGCCGTAGAAATGAGGCCGTAGAAATGAGGCCGTAGAAATGCGGCCGTAGAAATGAGGCCGTGGAGGTGAGGCCTTAGAAATTACACCGTAGAAATGACGCGGCAGAAATGCGGCCGTAGCAATGCGTCAAGCAGAAATTCAACGCTTTGAGACCTCTGCTTTGATAGTTATTTATAGCCAATTTCGTCACCAAGATGGTTTCAGAAGACAAAACAATAATGTATCAAAAATAAGATTTCTTGGACTTAATGTGCTGCTAATCATAGAGTCAAAGAAATGTTTACAGAAAAATGAAATGTTTTACATTGTATCTGCAATTTATTTATTTTAAAAAAAAATTAATAATAAAATGACCTTTCGAAAAACATTGCAAAATTTTCTTTTTTTGTATTATCCATATATATGTATTATCGGTACGCCAGCCGAGCGCATTTGCACTCATTGTCATACGTTTTAAAAATAACAACACAATGTAAACAATGATCTGATGACGTATAACACAATGTAAACAATGATCTGATGACGTATAACAACACAATGTAAACAATCATCTGATGACGTATAACAACACAATGTAAACAATGATCTGATGACGTATAACAACACGATGTAAAAAATGATCTGATGACGTATAACAACACAATGTAAACAATGATCTGATGACGTATAACAAAACAGTGTAAACAATGATCTGATGACGTATAACAACACAATGTAAACAATGATCTGATGACGTATAACAACACAATGTAAACAATGATCTGATGACGTATAACAACACAATGTAAACAATGATCTGATGACGTTCATTTTAAAATGTACAAGTCAAAAAATAAAATAATAAAAAATTAAATGATTTTGAAAATAAATAAGCTTTATAATTTTTCACTAATTATCTGAGCGTACATTTTAAACTAATCATACACGCTTTATTATCTATCGGTATACAGACCAGACAATTATGAAGGAGTGCTACTTGCAATTAAATCAAATATCATAGCTGAAGAAATTACTACACAGCCAAATTTTAATATAGAGTCTATTTATTGTAAAATAATTACACCATACTCATGCCCACTTATTGGAGGCAGTATATATAGACCTCCGAATACAAACCTAGAATACATGAACAATCTTTGTAGTCAATTAACTTTCATAAAAGAGAATAATAAAAATGCAGTTCTATGGATTATGGGGGACTTTAATCTTCCAGATATAATTTGGAAAAATTATACAATTGATAACCATCAAACTAACAAAGAAATTAATGAACACTTTTTAGACACTATAAACAACATAAACCTAGAACAGATAGTAAAAACAGCAACAAGGAAAAATAAAACACTAGATTTATTCCTAACAAATAGACCAGGACTAGTGTTAGACTATAAAATAATTCCAGGACTGTCCGACAATGATATTGTTAGGGTCACCAATACAATAAAAACTAAAATTAATAAGATACCTAGAAGAATAATCTATCTTTGGAATAAATGTAATTCAATAAAACTACACCAATCAGCGGCTAACTTCCAACAAACTTTCCTAAGTAAATTTAACACAAATAGCCCAGTAGAAGAAATTTGGAAAGATTTAAAAACAAATCTAAAAACTATAATGGATGAGAATGTTCCAACAAAACTAACATCAAATAAAATTAACAAATGCTGGTTCAATTCTAGATTGAAAAAGCTATGCAAACTAAAAGAGAACTTATTTAAGAAATATAAAGCTACCTATTCATATAGGATACACAAAAAATACTTAAAGATTAAACACTTGACACAAAAACTTAGTCGAAACCTCCAAAATGAATATATAAACAATGTAATTACCAAAGATAACAATAAAAACTTATGGTCCTTTATCAAATCTAAAAAAAATGGAACCTTCAGGAATAGCCACACTAAAAGGCTCAAATAATAAAACCTATAATGATAATGAAACTAAAGCTAATATCCTTAACACATATTTTGCATCATCTTTTTCTGCCTCAGGCGACAAGGAAGTTTTAATAAATTTTAATAAAATGGAGGAAATAGGTAACATAACTGTAGATGAGATAGGTATACATTCACTCCTAAAAAACTTTAAAATAAACAAAGCTACTGGCCCAGATCATTTGCCTGCAAGATTATTAAAAGAACTAAGCAATGAACTGTCCCCAATCCTTGTAGTTCTCTTTCAAGCCTCTCTAAACCAGGGTAAAGTGCCCCAGGATTGGAAATTAGCTAACGTAACTCCACTCTTTAAGAAAGGGGATAAATCAGACCCTGGTAATTACAGGCCTGTATCACTTACTAGTATCACCTGTAAATTACTAGAACACATAAAAATAGAATAGTTAACCACCTTGACAAATATAATGCCCTATGCCCACATCAACACGGCTTTAGAAAAAACAGATCATGTGAAACACACTTAATAGGTTTAATAGATGAACTATCAAAAGGCTTGGACAAAAATGATCAAATAGATACAATATTACTAGACTTCTCAAAAGCATTTGACAAAGTTCACCACCTTAGTTTACTTAAAAAACGTAACTACTTTGGAATCTCAGGTTCCTTACATCACTGGATCCAAGACTTCCTTTTGGGCAGGGAGCAAACTGTAATAATTAATGGATCTAAATCTGCACCAATAAAGGTTAACTCAGGAGTTCCACAAGGAACTGTGCTAGGTCCCTTACTCTTTTTAATTTATATAAATGATTTACCCATCAACATCTCAACAGGTACAAAAGTTAGGTTATTTGCTGATGATTGTATAATCTATAGAACAATTAAATCAGAACAAGATAGCAAAATTTTACAAAAAGACTTAGATGAATTGATAAAATGGGAAACTAACTGGAGTATGTCTTTCCACCCAGAAAAGTGTCAACTGTTAAGAGTAACAAAGAAAAAGAAACAAATAAATTCAAAATATTACATTCATGGAAAAGAACTGACCCAAACTAAAGATGCAAAATACTTAGGAGTCTTAATAAATGAGAAACTATCATGGAATCCCCATGTCAATGAAGTTATTAAAAAATCAAACAAAACCTTAGGCTTTATAAAAAGGAACTTTAACAAATGTAATAGAGATATAAAACTAAAATGCTACCTCACTTTGGTGAGACCTGTACTAGAATATGCATCTTCTGTATGGGACCCGTCCACCAAAGAAAACATTGATAAACTAGAACAAATTCAAAAAAGAGCTGCCAGATTCATTACTGGAGAATATTCGAAACTGACAAGAATAACACCATTAGTTAAATCATTAAACCTTGAAACACTAGAGGATAGAAGAACCAAGAGCAAAGTAGTAATCATACATAAAGCAATTAATTCTAATTTAGAAATACAACACAAAGATAACTTAATACAACCCTCAGATAGACATAAGGATAAAAACACCTTTCTTATTCCGTATGCAAGAACAAACACATACACGTTTTCCTTCTTCCCGTCCGGAATTCGGGCGTGGAATGGGTTGCCTGAAGAATCCAGGAAAACCAACACTTTATCAACATCTAAATCTCTAATAAAAATGAAGGACTAAACACAAACCATAGATAAGCGTAGGACGCAATAATCTTCTGTATAGAAGGAGCGTCTGTAAACAGATAAGATAAGATATTTAGTATTTAAAAATGTATATTTCATTATCTCCAGGTGATCTCTTGTTCGTAGGTGCAAGTAAAATATAAATGTCTTTTATATCCATTTTCAGCTATTCCAATTCGCCGTTCGTCACAAATAAAGAAGTTTATAAATAATCAATTATGATAGAGCAATGAGTTGGATTTTGTGACGTGTGGAAGATTGAATTAGAATTTCTCGCGAAGTTGCTCGGCCAGGTAAACATGAGTAACATCTTTAGCAACTGAATCGTGGTGGTATAATTGTGTAAGCAAACAGCGACCAATGGAACCACGGATAAGCGCAGGGCGTAATAATCTTCTGTATAGAAAGAGCGTCTGCAACATATAAGATAAGATAAGTTGAGACCGATTACATCAACGTATAAGATAACATAAGTTGAGACCGATTACATCAACATATAAGATAACATAAGTTGAGACCGATTACATCAACGTATAAGATAACATAAGTTGAGACCGATTACATCAACGTATAAGATAAGATAAGTTGAGACCGATTACATCAACGTATAAGATAACATAAGTTGAGACCGATTACATCAACGTGCTGTAGAGAAAATGATGAAGGACTAAGACTTAAGTTATTGATGAGGTAGACATGTTTAGTTAACGTATCCAACGTCTCCTGATGGGATACTCAAGACAGAAGCCACCTCAGCGACCGAAACTTTAACACAATTATTATTAGAATAATTATTGATGAGTGATTGATAGTAAGATAGGACACAAATCTACATTGTTGGTGCAATGTTCATGGTAAGATATGAGATAAATCTACCATGTTGGTGCAACATTGATGGTAAAATAGGACACAAATCTACCTTGTTGGTGAGTTATCGCTGTAATCCAGAGCAGGAGGAGGAATGTTACGCCCCTGGTCCGTCCCATCGTGTCTACTGTAATCTTAAATACTATTTCACTAAAACAAGAAGAAATCCAAATCAGCGTCATATTTACATGAGTAAAACATTTTTACTACAACACAAATGTAGTTTTCCTTTTACCGTGAAACATAAATGTAATCAGCTATAATATAAACAAAAATTCTTTATGGTATTTGTTTTTAAATTAAAAACAAAACAGAATTAAATGGTTAAACTTTTTTAGTATTAGAGTTCAAAGTAATTTTTTTAATAAAAAAAAAGAAATACAAACACACACACACACACAAAACACGCAAAGAAATACTCACCAATGTGATGCTTAAAAGAACAAATATATTTTTAACGAAAAAAAAATTATAATTCGAAATTTGTTTTCAAATAGACTTGTATTAATTAAGTTTGTCAAGTTATTATCACGTCAATTAATGCCTGTCGAATAAAAGTGATTTGTTGCCTTGTATTAATTAATCTTTCTTGAGACGGTCTTGTCAGAAGATGATCCTAATCCTAAATGTCATTTCTGTGTATCCGAAAACGTCCCAATTTAAGATAAATTTATAGTGTCTTCATGTAAGTCTCCATTAGCCTCATGAAATATAATATATATATAAGACCCTCCCTTAACCCCCGCGTTTTAATATGAATACGTGAGCAAACATTGAGCGAGGTGTGTTGCGGCCGAGTTAGGTGTATCAGAAGGGGAGGTAAGGGGGTGATGCACTTGTCATCAAAGGACGCAGTTTTTTAAAGTATCTTTAGCGGTTTGAAACGCGGGGGTGCCAGAGGCTGTTATGGAGAAGGGTGGGGAAAGGGGTGCAAGGTACCAGGGAATTAGAGACAGTTGGAGGGGGGGGACTGAGAGAATGTGTGTGAGAGAGAGAGAGGGGGGCGGGAGAGAGAAGGAGAGAAAGATGGACAAGAGTAAGATATAGACAGAGAGATTGAAAGAGGGAAAGAGAGGGGGACGGATAGAGAGTGATTGAGAGAAAGAGAGAGACAGAGAGATTGAGAGAGACATGGAGAGAGAGACAGAGAGAGTTAGAGAGAGTAACGGAGAGAGTGAGAGAGAGAGAGGGGGAAGAGAGAGAGACAGACGGAGAAAGAGTTAGAGATAGGCAGAGAGAGACAGTTAGAGTGAGAGAGACAGAGAGGGGGACGGATAGAGAGTGATTGAGAGAGAGAGAGACAGGGAGAGAGAGAGACAGAGAGTGACAGAAAGAGAGATTTTAATGAGAAATGGAGAGAGAGACAGACTGATAGAGCTAGACAGAGAGAGTGAGAGAGAGAGAGAGACATAGATATTGAAAGAGAGACAGGGAGGGGGAGGATAGAGAGTGATTGAGAGAGAGAGACAGGGAGAATGAGAGAGACATACACAGTGACAGAAAGAGAGATTGAGAGAAAAAAGGGAGATAGACAGACAGAGAGAATTAGAGAGGGAGTGAGACAGAGACATAAAGAGTTAGAGAGAGAGTGAGAGAGAGAGATTTGAGAGTGAGAGAAAGAGAGAGAGAGAGAGAGAGAAAGAGAGAGAGAGAAAGAGAGAGAGAGAGAGAGAGAGAGAGAGAGAGAAAGAGAGAGAGAGAGAGAGAGAGAGAGAGAGAGAGAGAGAGAGAGAGAGAGAGAGAGAGAGAGAGAGAGAGAGAGAGCTCTCAATTGATCTGATATTCCAAGAAATATATGGCATAAAGATGCATCCACTTTTTTTGTTCTTTGCTGACAATTCTTAAGTATTAAACAATAAAATCATTGTTTTAATAAATAAATCTGAGTATTTGGTAACGAGTCTACTCTACTCTTAAAGATCACACATTAAACAAAAAGTTAAAGCCTTTAATATATATATATATATATATATATATATATATATATATATATATATATATATATATATATATATATATATATATATATATATATATATATATATATATAGCCGCTAAGAAAACACAGTGACAGCTAAATATCAGTGTCGTGACATTAGCGCCAAAAAAAAAGGTGGTGCTTGTTCCCGTAATTTGCATAATGTCTGACCACGCCCACTTTGCAACGTGATATTTTGAAATGCCAACAAAACAAGGGCGGACCTACGGAAAGGGGCTGTTTACGTCAGCCAAACCACATCGGTACCCACTTTTCAGTAACTAAACTCTGCCCGGGGGCCTAGGTTTCCTAGCTTCACGGCTAAGACAAGAAAACTTTCTCCTGCCGGGGATCACCTTGTCCTCTAGGGCAGGGGTCGCTAAACTACGGCCCGCGGGCCAAAAGCGGCTACAAGGCCCTGTCACCCTACCCCTGGAGATCTTTTAATCTCCAAAAAGATACTATTTTTACTTATAGTTTACCACACAACTGTGTGTAGTTGGCCCCCAAACTGCTGTTTGACAGTTAATGTGGCCCTCCTGCAGAAAAGTTTGGAGACCCCTGCTCTAAGGTCATCCACATCGTACTTGGACTTGGATGCAACGATAACAACAATCGCCTCATGGCGACACTATTCAAAAGTTTAAGGACACGGGATCACACGGGGTGCCCCTCCCAGGGGTGCCCCTCCCAACCTCTTCCTTGAAACTGTTACTGACTCACGGCCAGTGACCTGTGGCCTATGAAACTGTTACTGACTCACGGCCAGTGACCTGTGGTTTATGATACCCGCCTATTAACATTTCTCACTTTCCCATGGGCTGATCAAACAAAAACTGTTGACACTAGGCTCACGTCTGAAAGATTTGATACGTCCGGGCAAGTCAGACACCATCGAAATGAGGTTTGGTTGGGGGGGGGAGCATCTACCCAAGGTAGTCAGACACTAATGCTGCTATTCAATATTTGTTTTTATTTTATGAAATGAGAAAGTGAGGTGCGTTTGGAAGGAGGAGGGGGGTGGGGGAACATTTCAAACAAACGTTACCCCCTTTTTGTTACGGTTTAAAGTACTTACATACATCAAGGTGTATTTAGTTACACTAAGAAATGTTAAACTTCCTTATGATAATTTCTTTTCAAAATGTCCGCCAGCGAGTTATTTTTGTTGAAAACAGAAAAAAAACTGCGACCCTCTCCAAGATGGAACGATCACCTAAGGCGCTAGAAGGCTTAACTGAAAACATAAATCTATAAATACTGTGTAAACTCATCGTTAAATGTGGGTCATTTGTCCTACAAAGAGTATGAATCATGAAAATCGAGGGGTCAAATCAGCAATAGCGAGAATTCGGCTGTAGGAAGAAATCTTCAAGGCGGGACTTTACAAAGAATTCAGCGGACATTAAAAAACAAAAAAACTTTAAAATAATTTTTCCCCGTTGTATCATTTATTTCATTGTTTACACACATGATGCGGTGAATCTGGTTTCTGTTCATTGGCAAAAATATAGAACCGCAAGGGGTGGAGTCCAGAAAAGGCCGCACCCGAGAGGTTAAAAAAAAATAGGGTGCTGCAAAAACTTGTTAAGGTGCCAAGCAACACTCCTTATGTACGCTTTTTGGAATCTTTGTTTTGACCAGCGCCTTCTGTGTTCTAAAAATGTTGGTGAGCGGCTGGTGTGATGCAAGATACGCGAGGACAAGAGGTGGGGGATTAGAGGTGGGGATTAGAGGTGGGGATTAGAGGTGGGGATTAGAGGTGGGGGATTAGAGGTGGGGATTAGAGGTGGGGATTAGAGGTGGGGATTAGAGGTGGGGGATTAGATGTGGGGGTTAGAGGTGTGGATTAGAGGTGGGGATTAGAGGTGGGGGATTAGAGGTGGGGATGAGAGGTGGGGATTAAAGGTGGGGATTAGAGGTGGGGATTAGAGGTGGGGGATTAGATGTGGGGATTAGATGTGGGGATTAGAGGTGGGGATTAGAGGGTGGGGATTAGAGGTGGGGATTAGAGGTGGGGGATTAGACGTGGGGATTAGAGGTGGGGATTAGAGGTGGAGGATTAGAGGTGGGGATGAGAGGTGGGGATTAGAGGTGGGGATTAGAGGTGGGGGATTAGAGTGGGGGTAGAGGTGGGGATTAGAGTGGGTGAGGTGGGGATTAGAGGTGGGGATTAGAGGTGGGGGATTAGAGTGGGGGTTGAGGTGGGATTAGAGGTGGGGATTAGAGGTGTGGATTAGAGGTGGGGATTAGAGGTGGGGATTAGAGGTGGGGATTAGAGGTGGGGATTAGAGGTGGGGGATTAGAGGTTGGGATTAGAGGTGTGGATTAGAGGTGGGGATTAGAGGTGTGGGATTAGAGGTGGGGATTAGAGGTGGGGGATTAGAGGTGGGGATTAGAGGTGGGGATTAGAGGTGGGGATTAGAGGTGGGGATTAAAGGTGGGGGATTAGAGGTTGGGATTAGAGGTGTGGATTAGAGGTGGGGATTATAGGTGGGGATTAGAGGTGGGGATTAGAGGTGGGGATTAGAGGTGGGGGATTAGAGGTGGGGATTAGAGGTGGGGATTAGAGGTGGGGATTAGAGGTGGGGGATTAGATGTGGGGGTTAGAGGTGTGGATTAGAGGTGGGGATTAGAGGTGTGGATTAGATGTGGGGATTATAGGTGGAGGATTAGAGGTGGGGATGAGAGGTGGGGATTAGAGGTGGGGATTAGAGGTGGGGATTAGAGGTGGGGATTAGAGGTGGGGGATTAGAGGTGGGGGTTAGAGGTGTGGATTAGAGGTGGGCATTAGAGGTGGGGGATTAGAGGTGGGGATTAGAGGTGGGGATTAGAGGTGGGGTTTAGAGATGGGGATTAGAGGTGGGGATTAGAAGTGGGGATTAGAGGTGGGGATTAGAGGTGGGGATTAAAGGTGGGGATTAGAGGTGGGGATTAGAGATGGGGATGAGATATTGGGATCTAACTGAACCCCAACACAACTAAATTGAACCCAGCTGATGACTGAACCCGAACTTCAAAGTCACCGAGAATCAGCAACCCGGATCCTAATAGTAAATAGATGGGGCTCTTACGACGAAGGTGATGTGTTATGTTCTAGGGGTAATGTTCACTTGCAACGCAAGCCAATGGTTGAAGTTTATAAACATAATTTAATTTGGAATTTAAAAAAACAAAAAACAACAACAATGCGTAACATCCAGATGTATTTAAAATTGAGACATAAACACAATGCAGAAAATACTTCTGTCTTATCACAACGTTTCACAATAAAAAGAGCTGATTCAACATCGATGCGTGCCCGTAAGTATACTTGTAGACATAGAACGTGCCCGTAAGTATACTTGTAGACATAGAACGTGCCCGTAAGTATACTTGTAGACATAGAACGTGCCCGTAAGTATACTTGTAGACATAGAACGTGCCCGTAAGTATACTTGTAGACATAGAACGTGCCCTTAAGTATACTTGTAGACATAGAACGTGCCCGTAAGTATACTTGTAGACATAGAATGTGCCCGTAAGTATACTTGTAGACATAGAACGTGCCCGATAAAATATTATTCGTGAACTATTTCGGAACTTTAGCGAATAACGTGTAAAGGTGAAGCGCAGTCTAGAGATCTTACAGGTTGGGCCCTCACAATCAAAATACGGTAATAAACTCTACATCAAACAGTTTATTAATAATAATAAAAAAAAACTGGACGTAATAAACACTTGGAGCCTCCACAAATGTTCATTAATCTGCTTGGTCGGTCTTCCGCCAAAGACGTGTGTGTGTGTGCATCAAGTCGGTTTCTAGAAGCCATAGAACTTGGTAACATTAAGGAGACCAACGATGTCCAATCTCTAACGAAACTCTTCGCGCTTTTCGGGCTTCCAAAGTCCGCACGAACAGATCAAGGAACTAATTTCACCTTTGGTTAGTTCAAGAAAGTGATGAACCATTTGGGAAGTTCCGCACGTTGTTTCACGCGCATACCATCCTGAAAGTCAAGGTCAGGGGGCACTCAGGACTATGATCAAGACGTACTGCCAGAAGCGTACTGGGGTTTCCACTCCCTTGGCTAATTTTTTTGGCACCCTTGACAAATGGATATAAAAAAAACCCCAAAAGGTAGGAAAATAACACATTTGAATAAATTGAAGGATTAGCCCCCGCGCCCCTGGCAACTGCCCCGATGTCAAGTCGCTGTTACGCCTCTGCGTACTGCTAATAATATTGAATATTGATGAATTAAATAAAAGCGCCTCGTGTTCTTCTCATTTTAGTTAGTGTCGTAGGTAACTGAAGGTCTGTTCCTCATGTCTCTATTACCCTCCGAAATATAAGTCCTAAGGGTGGGTGGCCCTAAGTCTGGGTACGCCACTGCCTACAAAGCTTAAAAAATGACAGGCCCCATTAGATAAGACTTAAGAAAAGATTAAAATACATGACAGAAAATTTTATTCAACTTGTTACATTGAATGGATTGACATTTCATTTTAATATTTCGCTTCGTTTTTTACAACAGTGCTTCTCAAAATTTTTAGTATGGCGGACCGGCAGGAATTTTTTCCATTGCACCAGGGACCGGTGTATTAATTTCCCTGCACTGACAATTTTTTCTGTCCTTTTTTTGAGAACATCTGCGGACCGGCAGCGGATGGCCCACGGACCGGCACTGGTCCGCGGACCACCACTTTGAGAACCACTGCTTTACAAGACTTAACATAAAACCCAAGAAACAGATACCATTCAGAAGTATTCTATTCTAGCGGCACGCGTATTTATTTATGTTTGTATAAATATCTCTTACCTTGACAGTTTGGAAGAACAATATTTATCTTTTCCTTTCCCTTTTCTGTGTTTGAATTTATTTCCTTAAAATTAAATTTTGTTTATAGTAACATAGCAGATGTAAATAAAAACTTAAATAACTTAAAATTACTGAACGCGAACCCTGAAAAATCTGTCGTTCTACATAATACAAGATGTAGTGGGACGAAAAGAAAGAAACCTCTTTGAATCAGAAGCGTCTGTCTCTCTGTCTGTCGTGGTCCCACCCGCGGAAAAATAAAAGTAAAAAAAATGACCCCCTTCCAGTAATCCTATCGAGCTGAAATTTTGCACATAGACTTGTGTTACCTAACAATGCATTGTATCAATATTTCAGATCGATCGAATGTACCGTAATTAAATTAATGCATTTTTAGTTTATCTTAATGTAGCTTGTGTAGCATGTGTAGCTCTCTGCTATTGTTGACCTCCAAGGGTCATTGGAGTTTCACTCCAGCCCTCAATGTCACAGGAGTCATAGGGGTCTGTCGCGCTTTGCGTATTATATTGAACATAATCAATACTTTTAGTTATGTCTCATATGGTCAAAAACTTTGTTTTTACGGTTTTTAAAAAAAACATTTATTTGGTCACCGAACAGTTTTAAAAAGAAGAAGGGGAGGGTGATTCGTTAACGTGTCACTAGTTGCATTGAAGTAAAGCTCGTGGCATAGTATAGTTGTAAAAAAAAAGCTCCAGAATCAGCGAGTATTGGAGATACTCTCTGGGTTGAAACAGCTGCAGAGGTTGTTTGTAGGGCCTGTCGATCTGTCCATTGGTTACCTGAAGGTCAAAGTCCGATCACAGGGAAATTCGCTACAGTTGCTATCGCCCTGAATGGTTTATACGTACTGATTGTGTCATATATGTTTCTGACCAAAGATACACTTTGAAAATAGAGTTTTCAAAATGAGCCTTCAAATAAATTAATAAAAAGGTTTTTAACTCTACAAAGCTTTCGTCAACCAGAAAATGACACGCCGATTATGACTGCATCATCCATTTTGTTTGTGCATCTCTTGAGTTGGTCGTATACGTTGTGTTTTAAAAGGCTCGCCCCAAGCAGTTGGGACACGAGGCACAGTTCAGCGTAGTTTAAAGTAGTCAAGTTATTGAAGCTTTCAAAAGCTTATAACACATGTGACAAACCCACGGCCTGCGGGTCATATCATGCCCAGCGTACAGTTATCCTCTTAATAAAACACAGTGACATTGCCTTTTTAAACTCTGTCCGGCAGAAGCGTAACTGGGTTTTCCGCGCCCTTGGCTAATTCATTTTTTGCGCCCTTGAGAAATAGGGAAAATACTAAATTATACTGAATAAATTGATTATTGAACGATTAGCCCTGGGCGCCCCTGGCAACTGCCCCGATGCCAAGTCGTTGTTACGCCTCTGCTGTCTGGTATTAATATCCTCCAACACTGCTGGTGTGAAGTTTAATCTGAATACAGCCAATAAGATCACTAAAACTGAAACCGATAATAAAATACAGCTGAGTAATATAATTATCAGGGACAGTGACCTGTGGGGTAGGGGTGTGGGGGGGATGAGGATTTTTTCAGATGATTAAATTTTTAAAAATTACACTCTTATTAAAAATATTTGTATTTCCAAAACAAAAAACAAAAAAAAATAAAAAAAAATTTAATTTTTTTTAAAAAAATTAAAAAAAATACAATGGTAAATATCTTGGTATTTGCAAGGAAACGTCAACCACTAGAGCCAAGTCAACCACTAGAGCCAAGTCAACCACTAGAGCCAAGTCAACCACTAGAGCCAAGTCAACCACTAGAGCCAAGTCAACCACTAGAGCCAAGTTAACCACTAGAGCCAAGTCAACCACTAGAGCCAAGTCAACCACTAGAGCCAATGCCTCGTTGCCTCATCACGCCTTTCTACTGCGGTAATTTTTTCCGCGTCTAATGTCTATCGATAGGGATAAAACACAACGTCATCTTTCAACATCTCTTTAGTACGACTTAACGATATCACCATTTCTTATATTTCATTCCTTTTTTTTAGTGAAATATTCCACCCCAGCCACCCGCTATTCCCCAACGTGAACTTCTTTCTTTGTATCCGGCCGAAGATGTTACAAAACATCAACCCCAAAAGACCTTTATGGGATCGTTCAAACAGGTTACCCTCTCTTAGACTGGCAGGGTCAACAAAACGCCTTTAAAGGTTATTTTTGGTGTTGTTTGCACGTCGGAGGGAAGCGTGACAGCCGACACGACCTCTGCGCCGGTCTTCCATTATTTGTCTTCACTGCTACTTTCACGACTTGAGCCGTACACGGTTCGTGTGACTAGCATATACACCATTGAGGCGCCCTCGGTTAAAGGAGTATTCGAGTTTCGTTTCCAGTGATTCATTTGAGCGAGGCGCAGCGATGGTACTGAATATAAAGGAATGTGTATGGTATTAAACAGGATTTGAAAGTTGAGGAGGGGTGTGGAGTATATTAAAAGCGAATTTGTATTATATACCAGACTGACGCTTAAAAAAAAATTCATTTGATAACTTACAGGGAAAGATTTCTTCCATTTGCTATTTAATTCATTATCAGTGTTCTAAAAAAAACAATATTGCATGAGTATTATCATTCCAGTACAGTCAAATAGTTAAACAATTATGCTACAGGGAAATAATAATAATAAACACAAGTCTTCTTGTCTTATCTATTCAGACGCTCCTGTTATACAGAAGATTATTGCGTCCTACAATCTGGTAAGAACATATTGGCAAGTGACGCAGCGTTCACAGGCCACGGCTATGAGGGACCACGCAATTCCCGGCTGCCTTTCGTTTCCCTAACTAGTATTAGGTACCCGTTCGGAGATGATTGGACACCCTTGGGCCCCGGGAACAAATCCCTGCCGTCACGGAGATACGAACCTGTGACCCTCGGTACGCCAGCCGAGCGCGCATGCCATTTTACCACCGAATATATGTTTTATATATTTGTTTTCTTCTTTTAATTAGGTTCCTGTTTTAGAATAATAACCTCAGAGTTACTCAAACAACCATTCGGAGACCTATGAGCTATGGTTATAAAGCAAGAGTATTATGCATCTACAAGAAACACACTGTTAAAACCCAGGGAAAAGGTTTACTTGAATTTACTCGACTCAAGCCACGGGATGAAGTTGAGAGTGATATAAATATTTAATTTGTAAATACAAATGTGCAACAAGCAGGTCTACATGAAATTAAGAAGTAAAAACTAAACCGGAAATGTGTTCGATTCATCACATCCATTCACAATAATAAGAGTTATCAAGAGTTCCCGTCCGTACTTTTAGAACATGTGGGATAATGAACATTCTTGATTTATTGGATACTTTAGAGGATTTGTGCGCATTCTAATAAACTTCTAGAAGTTCACAAGGAACACACATAATCTTTACACCAAAGAGTGTGTAATTCAATCAAATTCATCGCACCCAATAAATACATTAAAAATGCATAATAAAATATAATATATAGCGTATATATAACTTTCGCTTCGAGTTATTCAGAATTTATATTAATAAGATGTTTAGATGACATTCCATTTTAGGTTTCTTCAGAAAAAAGAAAGGAAAAAAAAAGCCATTTACGCTATAATGAAAAATGAACACATATGTAGTTATAAAAAAAGCGAATATATTATGCTAAAAATTTGACTAAGATGACATAGTAACAATTTGGTGTGTTCATGCGTCTTTCAATATGTTTGTTTACTTTTTATTTACAATCCAGTACTCTCCCTTTTTTATTACCACGTTTTTATGAACTCGCTTTCGTTGGGCATTGTTTGTTTGTCCAAGATTTTTTTCAAATCTGCCAACGTAAAATTGAACCACTTCTGATGGTCCTAGAGATCTGAAAATTTTACCACAGATAGATCTTGGATGACAATGCATTGTATTAAAATTTCAGATCGATCGAATGTACCGTTATTAAATTATTGAACTTTTTAGTTTATCTATAGTCTATATATAAGAAACTGTACCGTCGGCTTTTGTTGACATCCGTGAGTTCGCCCCCGTGACCACATCACAATGTTTTTAAAACGTTTGGGCGGGCGCTTGTGAGGTGTTTGGTAAAATAAATAGAGGTAAAAAAATATTGTTAAAAACCAAGTTTTTATTAGTGGACTAAAAAGAATAAAATAAATAAAGGTAAAAAAATGATTTTTAAAAACCACGTTTTTACAAGCGGACTAAAAAGAAGAAAATAATTTAAAACTGGTAAGTTCAAGTACTTTGATTTAATATGACTAAAAACGTGGGGCGGGTGTTTGGTATAAAAATTAAAGATTTCTAATTTAGAAGGCAAAAGAGAGATCTATAAGTGAGAGTATGAGTGAGCTGCATATGTTAAACCTCATAAGCGCCCGTCCCCACGTTTTTAGTCATATTAAATGAAAGTACTTGAACTTACCAGTTTTAAATTATTTTCTTCTTTTTAGTCCGCTTGTAAAAACGTGGTTTTTAAAAAACATTTTTTTACCTTTATTTATATTACCACGTTTTTATTAACTCGCTTTCGTTGGGCATTGTTTGTTGGTTTGTCCAAGATTTTTTCAAATCTGCCAACGTAAAATTGAACCACTTCTGATGGTCCTAGAGATCTGAAAATTTTACCACAGATAGATCTTGGATGACAATGCATTGTATCAAAATTTCAGATCGATCAAATGTACCGTTATTAAATTATTGAACTTTTTAGTTTATCTATAGTCTATATAAAAGATCTGTACCGTCGGCTTTTGTTGACATCCGTGAGTTCGCCCCGTGACCACATCACAATGTTTTTAAAACGTTTGGCGGGCGCTTGTGAGGTGTTTGGTAAAATAAATAGAGGTACAAAAATATTGTTAAAAACCAGGTTGTTTAGTTTAAGTGGACTCAAAAAGAATAAAATAAATAGAAGTAAAAAAAGGATTTTTAAAAACCACGTTTTTATAAGCGGACTAAAAAGAAGAAAATAATTTAAAACTTATTAGTTCAAGTACTTCGATTTAATATGACTAAAAACGTGGGGTGGGTGTTTGGTATAAAAATTAAAGATTTCTAATTTAGAAGGCAAAAGAGAGATCTATAAGTGAGAGAATGAGTGAACCGCATATGTTAAACCTCATAAGCACCCGCCCCAGGTTGTTTTCTTCTTTTTAGTCAGCTTATAAAAACGTGGTTTTTTAAAATCTTTCTTTTACTTCTATTTATTTCCATTACTTTTAACCTAAGTTGTCATCTATTAAATAGGAATTCTCGAAAAAGAATTTGTTAAAGAAAGGTAACCGCCAAAATTCAAGAACATCTTTTAACACAGTGTTTTCCCTTTGGTTTAGACTACAACATTGTTACCACTTTTAGAATAAAATAGAATCATGCTCTTCGTCATCATTATATCGTGTGATGTTGTAAATGGACTTATGGTAATATTCAATATTTATTAATCGATGTATTACACATGCCGCTAGTAGAGTTGAAGACAGTGCATCTTGCCAGCTGTTATCAAACGCTTTCTGACAATCTCATGACCTGAATATCTTTAAAAATCAATGGTGAACTTAATCGACTGACCACTCATATAAGAAGCATGACGATTAATTTAGTACACGTGAATTAATTATTATAACAATAACAGAATTGCATATTGTATTAAATATGCCTTACTTCTAGATTTAAAAAATAGTTTATTTCACTTTGCTAAGTAGATCATTGAGAACTTGGAATTGTATTTAATTATTTAGTACATACTTTTTGCATTAAGATCGAAATATGTAAAGTACACAAATCTTTGATTTTTTTTCACAATCGTTATAATTTTTTAATTTAAAAAATGTTTTAAAACCAACCGTTCTTTGCACTGTCTATGATGATTAAGTCTGCGGCGTATGCTACTTCGCGCGTCTCTCCAGAGTTCCTTCTTTTCATTCACTCACAGTCGTTTGCCCAACCCACCCCATTTTG
This sequence comes from Ampullaceana balthica, assembly GCA_944989445.1. Classification (NCBI taxonomy): domain Eukaryota; kingdom Metazoa; phylum Mollusca; class Gastropoda; family Lymnaeidae; genus Ampullaceana; species Ampullaceana balthica. The sequence continues at coordinate 163,753 of CALYLW010000864.1, forward strand.
ACAACTGTGTCTTTCAGAAAGTCTTCACCCGTCACTAAATCATTAGCGCGTATACTACGCCGCGGGTCAGCTAGTGTTGGCAATAAAGGGGTAAAAGAATGGGCACAAAAAGACATTTTAAAATAATAAAAAAACAACAACAATGTTTTCACTGGGGCTTGAACCCAGGACCTTCCCCGTATGAGGCGGACGTGATAACCAGGACACTACGAATCTCACGTTTTCTGTGAAGGAACAATGCAAGTGAAACGCAAGGGCCATTGTTGGTCTCGATATATTGGTCGACCCCAGCGAGGGTCATTCGTCATGCTCGGTCGCACATACTTGTGTGGTGTCTCACATGGTCCCACGAAGAGAATTATGTATATAGATATAGATGATACTGAATTCGAAAGGTGGCGCCGCTAAAGGTGGCGCCGCTAAAGGTGGCGCCGCTAAAGGTGGCGCTGCTACGGTGCCATCTTTATGAAAACTTCTGATACAAGATAAAACAGCTGGAATTAGCCAAAACATTCAATTTTATTTGACTTTAACAGCTCTACCAGTTTCTACTGCCTGTGTAGAGAGAATATACACTGTTTAGACCAAAGATAATCTAATACAACCCTCAGACAGACATGTTTATAAAACACGTTTCCTACTCTGTATGCAACAACAAAAACATAAAATTTCTCGTTCTTTCCTTTCGGAATCCCGGATGTGGCATGAGTTGTCTGATCTAACGAGGTAAACCAACACTCTATAAACGTTTAAAACTCAAATAGAAATGCAAGACGAGACATAAACAAGGGATAAACGTAGGAGTAAAAAATCTAATGTATAAAAGGAGCATCTCGGGGTGCGGTGGTCTAGCGGTAGCGCGCTGGGCTGTCGTACCGAGACTCCACACAATCAGGGGTTCGAGCCCCGGTGCTTTACCCCGAGTTTACCCAGCTCCCATTGGGCACCCCTTCGGGTAGACGAGGCTCGTTAACCGTGGCTGGTAGTTCATCTAGGAGAAGGAAACTCCGACAGGAAAACCTACAGATGGTCTATACATAAAAGTTATGTACATTCCGGCAGCTCCTGTAATGGTTACACCATTGACGTGGAGGGGGATATGCTGTAAGGGCAGCAGCTAATTATAATACCCACCCAGGCTTGCATCACCTCTGTAGACAAAACACAGTTACTGCTTCTAAACCAAAGCTCAATTGACGTAGAGCTAGACGCCAGGGGCCACTTCCGACAGTGGGTACATTAACTATCATTCTAGATTACATTAAAAGTCATTTCAAATCAATAATTGTGAAACTAAACAAAACAATTGCTATCTACAAATTGGTGCTAAAATTACGGGAGTTGAACCAAAAGGTATTTTTCAGAAATTCCTTCTCCAACATTGTTCTAAATATTATTAGCTATCGATTGGCTTTTTTTTTCCAAACTGATAGATGTTATGGTTGGCGAAAATGTGACAAATTACTGATATTTTTTTGGTTTTTTTTATTTTCCAGGAAATCCAGTAAAACTTTTCGGTAATTTTTTTAGCCCGTGCACATCCCTGGGACCCCCTTAACATATATGCAAAAGACCCGAACCCTCTTTCTGCTATGGTTCAGGAGGAGTTGCTGTTCAAAGCTCGAAAAGACAGGTCGTACATTTCAAATATATAAACGCTAGTCCCAAGGGAAATTGCGTTAAAAATACCAATGCTGAGAGCCTAACAGCCTCCTTCCCGCCATTCAATCTATCGCTGACGTCATGTATACAAACAAACTGATGATTTTCTTTACGAGTTAAATTTAACTTGAAAATGTCTAGACTACTCTAGACAATCGGTCTTGTGTCAAAGTGTCAGCAAACAGGCATGGAACATGAGAACTATCTTCACTTGACCTGTTGCGTTCTGAAACACTAACACACATATTATAACCAAAAAATTACACACATATAATCAAACTATAACAGAAATATGATAACCAAAAATAACACAAATATTACACAAAACAGCGGCTAACTTTAAAAAAAAAGTTTATGCAACGAAAATAGCCCAGTAGAAGAAATTTGAAAATACACATGTATATTTTTAAAAAAATATTTAATAAATAAGGGCTAAGAATGTTCCAACAAAACAAACATCAAATAAAATTAACTGAAATCTATTTAACAATGACAGTATTAAAACTCACCGACAGTGTGCAATAAATTTTATTTCGTTTAGCAAAAATTAGCTGCTTTAACATCGGGGTATTTTTTGTCATGTAACAAGTAATATGATTGGTCCAAACAATTGAAACGTCATAAATTGGTGTATCATTTCTTTGGTTATACATAAAATCTCCTGTATATGCTTAGGCCCTATGCCAGTGGTATAATGTTATATGTAAGTGAAACGTTCAAGAAAAGACTAAAACACTTATTTGAATCACATAGTTTCATTATATTGTGTATATTATATGTAAGTGAAACGTTCAAGAAAAGACTAAAACACTTATTTAAATCACATAGTTTCATTATATTGTGTATGTTATATGTAAGTGAAACGTTCAAGAAAAGACTAAAACACTTATTTAAATCACATAGTTTCATTATATTGTGTATGTTATATGTAAGTGAAACGTTCAAGAAAGGACTAAAACACTTATTTAAATCACATAGTTTCATTATATTGTGTTTATGGATTAAGGAAGTCATATTTTAGTAGCGTGCCGGCTGATGGGGCTCTGCGTGCTGTCTGTGGCACGCGTGCCATAGGTTCACCATCACTGGTCTATAGCGTTGCCTTGTGTAACGTAACTTGTTCCTGGTAACAAGGAACAATGAGAAATAATTAATTAAACAAACTTTGGTCTAGACTAAACCTTAACGGTATTTTATTTTATAGGTTAACGACGCTTTTTGGGTCATTTAGTAATCCAGTCATTTAGTAATCTAGTCACTTAGTAATCTAGTCATTTATTAATCTAGTCATTTAGTAATCTAGTCATAGTCACTTAGTAATCTAGTCATTTAGTAATCTAGTCACTTAGTAATCTAGTCATTTAGTAATCTAGTCATTTAGTAATCTAGTCACTTTAGTAATCTAGTCATTTAGTAATCTATTCATTTAGTAATCTAGTCATTTAGTAATCTAGTCTTTTAGTAATCTAGTCACTTAGTAATCTAGTCATTTAGTAATCTAGTCATTTAGTAATCTAGTCATTTAGTAATCTAGTCATTTAGTCATCTAGTCATTTAGTCATATGTTACAATATCATGATCACTTGAGCATTTTGATACACCTAACTTTATCAAAATATTCACAATATGTAAAAATTAATGACTTTGTATCTATAGCGGATTAAGGGGGGGGGGCTGAACGGGCTAAAGCCAGGGGCCCCCGATGATTTAGGGCCCCCAAACTTAGCATATGTTATAATAAATGTGGACAAATGTATACATGAATTGCTGAATATATGATAAATTAATAAAATCTCATCTATTAAAACGATCTCTTTTCCGATATGATAGTCTTAGCAGTCAAAAAACCTGATTTGATAGGCTCAATAACAGAAATTATTAAACTATATTATATATATATATTTTAAATTGACAATCATGGTTGAGGTCTCGTGGCCGAATGAGATGTACTAAGGCTTGTGGTGCAAGCGGTGGCGGGATCAATCCCCGGGTTTTTTTTCCATGTGTTTTTTAATTTTACAAATTGTCTTTTACACTCAATTATAGGATACCGGCAAAAAGTTATTTCTTCGAATTCGGTTTTTTCATGAATAATCAATTTGGATGAATATTTACAAGTTACAGTCTTATATTAGCTGCTAGAAATCATTTTATCTAAAGGTACACTGGCTGGATAGGGCCCCAGTTTGAATTGCAGCCAGGGGCCCCGTGCAGTCTTAATCCGCCCCTGCTTTGTATGTTTCAAAACATGTAATGAATTACATAATATGCTTTCGTTTACATCACTGTAATTAATTTATGTGACACAAATAAGACGGATTATTAGATCGTGGAAATAGGAGTTCTGCCAACTGCCTCGCATCACAGCTCCACGCTCCCAGTTGCCGCGATTGTGACAAGAGGAATCCAGCTAGCGGGACAACTGAGTGTGTACCTCCAACAGAAGCACAGAATGCTGAGTTCACCACACATGTGTTTTTAGTCTTGTTAGCGTAGTGGTGCGGATGTTAAAGAGATTTCGGTTTAGTTATACGACTGTAGCAGGACTACTTTTGAAAACCTGGTTCAACAATTAAGTTTATTTTAACAAAATACATTTATTATTTTTATTATCGTTTTCATTAATTGCCATATATTTGTGACTCTCACAGCGAGGGAAGTGGCAACTTCTGCGCCTCGGACACTTCCAGAATTTCGGCAATTTTTTCCAAAAATAATTTAAAAAATTTGTTTACACATTTAAAGAAAAAACAAATATTTAAAAAATCTTTTTTTAAAAAGCACACGCTTTTATTTACATATAGAAAGTGCACTAAAAAGAAGAAAATAAAAAAATTCAATCCGTGAACCTATCGACTGCATTTTTAGTTTCAACATTTTTTAAATCAATTTTTCGACATAATCAATTCAATTTAATTAGTCAAACTTCGTTGTCTATAACTTAAATGTGATAGTGGTAAAAAGATAGATTATTAAAATATTAATTACAAATTTATGTATTTAAAAAAAAACAGTTACCCCAACTGAAAATTGAACCCAGTACCCCCAGGTCGAAAATCCATTACGTTAACAATTCGGCCAATTAGGCTACACAAATTACAGTTGTTCCTCTTGTATTATCATGTCAATTTAGATTTAGTTTCGTATTACTGAGCTGTTTAACACCTGGAATGTGGTCACCGATGGCTGTTGGTGAACTCCGGTGACATTCACGTGAAAGTCAAGAATAGCATGGATACAGATTATATATAAAGATAAACTTAAAAATGCATTTATTTAATTACGGTACATTCAATCGATCTGAAATTTTGATACAATGCATTGTCATCCACGATCTATCTGTGGTCAAATTTTGAGATCTCTAGGACCATCAGAAGTGGTTTAATTTTACGTTACAAGATTTGACGGATACAACATACAACATACAACATGCAACATTCAACGTACAAACAGTGTGAGTTAAATAAAAGCGTGTAATAACATTTTTTTATGGGCATTTTAAGACGTAACTAAGGCGTTGGTCCCCACACGACAACTAGCTGTTGTTCCCCATACGGCACCTAACTGTTGTTCCCCATACGGCACCTAGCTGGTGTTCCCCTTACGGCACCTAGCTGTTGTTCCCCATACGGCACCTAACTGTTGTTCCCCATACGGCACCTAGCTGTTGTTCCCCTTACGGCACCTAGCTGTTGTTCCCCATACGGCACCAAAGTGTTTGTTCCCCAAACGGACCTAGCTGTTGGTTCCCATACGGCACCAAAGAGTTGGTCCACATGCTGCACGAGGGAGATTTCTCTTAGTCCCCATATGAGACTTACTATTTCTCTTTAACAAAATGTTTAACTGACAAAATAGTTACGTTTGAATTTAAAAAATGAAGAATAAAAAAAGGAATACATTTCTTAGGTGTTATTGAATAGGTTCATGTTAATAATATGTCTTTTTACCCATATTGAACTTCTTGATAGTAAAATTTAAAAAAAAACTGAGCTGGTTGCTAAAACTTTGTACTTTTAGCTTGTCCAAAAAATCACTCAGGAGATTAAGACCACTTAAAGACAAGGCTCATATCGTAATATGCGAGCGTATTTAAAAAATGTAATGAGAAAATTTCCTATAATGAAATTTACATTGACAACAATGGGGAAACAATTGAGGAAAAGTCTAAAAGTAAAAATTGATCAAGTAAATTGACTTGCCCGGATTGTGTTTGAAGCCGAAGGTTGATTGCGGTAATGGATCTATTACTTGATGTCTGGTAGCACGGACCTGCTCACATGATTGGATTCATCAGACTTGGAGATAAATGTTCGCCAATCATCATCCTCTAATGATCTAATGATTGCACCAATTACATCCCTTTGTTCAGACAGAGTTGTCGTTCGCGGTCTGTGACGGCAAACCTGATGATTTGTAGTTTTAAAAAATCGCAAATTTTGTCACACTTCAGGAGTTTAATGAATTAAATTGTTGAAAGTCGCTTGCAATTAAATTAAAAGTGGCTTCATTCGATTTAATGGCGAACATGTTTGTAAAAAAAAATAGAATTTCTCTTTTGCAATATGAAATCAGCAGATGGGACCCATCAACATGATGTTGTGGAAACGTTTTTCACATTTTAGTATTTGATTTTTCCTCTCATGTTTCAGAAAAATGTATTATTTTCAATGACAAAATAAGGAAATAAGTTTTTTTTTGTAACTTTTAATTGTCATTTAACAATAACAGTTATAAAAGCATAAAAATAATAAGTCAGATAAATTGTTTAGAAAATACATATGAACGTAGAAATAACTGTTTTTTTTAAACAATAGTGAAAAAAAAAGTGTGGGGGGGGGGAGAACAGACACAAACAGCAGCACGAAGAAATCTAAACAACGCGCGTGAACGTGGTTCAATCAACCGCAGTGCGCATGTCTCGAGACCAATGATGGTCATGTTTCTTTCCTCGCGTCTTGCTTTATGGCGAATTTTATGTATATAGATGGTGGATTTTTAAAGACATTTAATTTTTCTACCTATCTTACCTCATCTACATTATCTGATCTATCTTATATTACATAATACATAATTTCCTTTTACACAGTAGATTATAGCGTCCCACTCTTTGCCAAGGTTTGAATCCAGTTTTGCATTTTTATTTGAATTTTGAATGTTTTTTAGCATGTTTGGGTTATTTTAGGCAACCCATTCCACCCACCCCGAATACCGCACATTCCTGCTAAATGTTATGAAACTTCAAGACTGGACCTAAAAACATTTCACCATAACAAGAACAAATAAGCGAGCATAAAAGAAAAAAAAAGCCAGCTATATATTATTTAATAAAGGTTTGCTAGTTGTAGCCGTGCCCATTTTTAAATCCTTTATATTAACTCGTGGTGTCTGCGGCCGCCCTTGATTGCTTGCTTGTGTGCTTGTCGCCAAAACTTTTGATCGATTTTTAAACCACTTGCTCGTAAGCTAGCGAGCTTAAATTTTGCAGGCAGTTTCGTACCGATAATAAAAACAATGTATCGAAATTTCAGATCGATCGCATGTACCGTAATTGAATTATTGATTTTTTAGATTATTTTATTTATTCCTATGTATCATGCTATTTTTTGAGATAGAGCGTCGCGGTGCGTATTATATTGAACAACCTTTCTGTCGCGCAATAAGGTGCGTATTTTATTGACAACACTTTTTATAAACATATTCCTGATCGGTGCGCATTATATTAAACATGTTTTACGACACAACTGCAATTTTGTATTTCTGGATGGTCTGGCGCTGCGTATTATAATGAACATTCTTTTAGTTACGTCTCGTACATAAAGGATTTATAGTGAAAAACTTGTTTTTTTTAACGTTTTTTTTAATATTAAAGTCGTTATTTCACATTTCACGAAACTGATGTGAATGAATAATGACAAAGAGGAAAATGAAATGTTATATAAACAATCCCACCACATAACGCAACATTGTATAAAGTCAATATACATAATTCGCAATGTCTGTCATGTCTGTCTGTCAGTGACGCTACTAATTTTTGAAAGGAGCGCACCAATTTGCTTCACCAAAAATAACTCTTTTCGAACGTTCCACATAAAATTGTGCAATATGAAAATAAATGAATAAGATAAAAAATAAATAGGATAAATAAACGTTCTGTATTAAATTACTTTTTATTATGATGTGCATTTTTTCAAATTAAATAGATTTCAGCTGAAAACTTCCGTCATTTTTTTGACGGGTAATACACTAGTATTGTCCATACTACCAAATATAATGCAACATTTTTTTTACAAGATACACCATCATACCACATATAACGCATCATTAAACAAGGTAAACTACCCGTGCCACATATGCATGCCATGATATGTGCAAGGCCCCTGTCTAGCGTAGTGACATGCCTGATGGAAGATTTCAACAACAAACAATGCTATGTGTATTACATCTCATCGATTATAAAGTAACTCTTCCCCACACTTAAACTGAGATTGCACAACTATTGACTTTCCGGTTGTTAACCGATCATTTTATTATTAAAAAAATACAACATTTGACATGAAAAATATCGTTCGCATCTAATATTCTTGTTGTTTTACATTTTTATATCTAAGAAAACATCTTCAGGTTATTCACGAGATTTTAAAAAAAGTTAATAATAAAGAAAATTAATATAAAAAAATTAATAAAACACCACATTGATTCTGCGAAATCTATTTCTCATTTGACCAGAAACAAAAGTGTTGCTTAAATGGTGGTGACTTCACTATAAAAGACTCGCCTGGACTTCCTCAGGGTCACTCGCACCCTCGTCACACAGCTCATCACACGATGACCGTCCAAACACAGGTTTGTACCGTGCTTTATTAACATCCGTATCTCAATGCTGGCGTTACAGACATCATGACTCGATGCTCGTGCTACTGACATCATGACTATATGTTCGTGTAACTGACATCATGACTCCATGCTCGTGTTACTGACATCATGACTCGATGTTAGTGTTACTGACATCAAGACTCCATGCTCGTGTTACTGACATCATGACTCGAAGTTCGTGTTACTGACATCATGACTCGAAGTTCGTGTTACTGACATCATGACTCCATGCTCGTGGTACTGACATCATGACTCGAAGTTCGTGTTACTGACATCATGACTCGAAGTTCGTGTTACTGACATCATGACTCAATTTTGCTATTACAGACATCATGACTCCATGCTCGTGTACTGACATCATGACTCATTGTTCATGTTACTGACATCATGACTCAATGTTAGTGTTACTGACATCATGACTCCATGCTCATGTTACTGACATCATGACTCAATGAGTGCGTTTACTATACTCGCCATCTTTACAAATTGGTGATTCAATTTTTCAAGTATCACAGACAATAAATCTGAACATTTTCGACTTACTGTTTTGTATACCGCTAGTAAATGGGTTATTTGACATGAACATCTAAATATCACCAACCTGATTTTGCAGCTTTGTAAAAAGAAATTAAATCTGTTTCGCTATAGGAACACCTGCAGGCAGTTCAGTGCTGTTAGAATTCATTGAATATCAACAACTTTCGATCTGACTGATTCAGGACAAGAAACAACTAGTTGTTATAAGACTAACTACTATAGGCCAAGCAACCAGTTATTCTAATAATAAGTACTACAGGCCAAGCAACTAGTTGTTCTAAGACTAAGTACTACAGGCCAAGCAACTAGTTGTTCTAAGACTAAGTACTACAAGCCAAGCAACTAGTTATTCTAAGACTAAGTACTACAGACCAAACAACTAGTTGTTATAAGACTAAGTACTACAGGCCAAAAAACGAGTAATTATAAGACTAAGTACTATAGGCCAAGCAACTAGTTGTTCTAAGACTAAGTACTACAGGCCAAGCAACTAGTTATTCTAAGACTAAGTACTACAGGCCAAGCAACTAGTTGTTCTAAGACTAAGTACTACAAGCCAAGCAACTAGTTATTCTAAGACTAAGTACTACAGACCAAACAACTAGTTGTTCTAAGACTAAGTACTACAGGCCAAGCAACTAGTTATTGTAAGACTAAGTACTACAGGCCAAGCAACTAGTTATTCTAAGACTAAGTACTACAGGCCAAGCAACTAGTTATTCTAAGACTAAGTGCTACAGGCCAAGCAACTAGTTATTGTAAGACTAAGTGCTACAGGCCAAGCAACTAGTTATTCTAAGACTAAGTGCTACAGGCCAAGCAACTAGTTATTGTAAGACTAAGTGCTACAGGCCAAGCAACTAGTTATTGTAAGACTAAGTACTACAGGCCAAGCAACTAGTTATTCTAAGACTAAGTGCTACAGGCCAAGCAACTAGTTATTGTAAGACTAAGTGCTACAGGCCAAGCAACTAGTTATTGTAAGACTAAGTGCTACATGCCAAGCAACTAGTTGTTCTAAGACTAAGTACTTCAAGCCAAACAACTAATTGTTCTAAGACTAACAACGGATACCAAACAATGTAAATCATTTTTTAAATCCTTTATATTAACTCGTGGTGTCTGCGGCGGACCTTGCTTGCTTGCTTGTCGCTAAAACTTTTGATCGATTTTTAACCCACTTGCTCGCAAGATAGCGAGCTGAAATTTTGCAGGCAGTTCCGTACCGATGATAAAAACAATGTATCAAAATTTCAGATCGATCGCATGTACCGTAATTAAATTATTGATTTTTTAGATTATTTTTTTTAATCCTATGTATCATGCTATTTTTTGAGATAGAGCGTCGCGGTGCGTATTATATTGAACAACCTTTCTGTCGCGCAATAAGGTGCGTATTTTATTGACAGCTCTTTTTATAAACATATTCCTGATCGGTGCGTATTATATTAAACATGTTTTACGACACAACTTCAATTTTGTATTTCTGGATGGTCTGGCGCTGCGTATTATAATGAACATTCTTTTAGTTACTTCTCGTACATAAAGGATTTATAGTCAAAAACTTGGTTTTTTACGGGTTTTTCTTATTATTCCTTTATATTAACTCGTGACGTCTGCTTGATCGATTGTTTGCTTGCATTCTTGCCGAAAAAAACGTTGGATCAATTTTTAAACGACTTCCCGTATGCTAACGAGCTGAAATTTTTCAGGCAGACTCGTGTCGACAACAAAAATGATCTTTCAAAATTTCAGATCGATCGATTGTACTGTAATTAAATTTATGATTTTTAAAGATTAATTTTTGTGCTAGAGTGTCGTGGTGCGTATTACTTTGAACAACCTTTTTAATATTTTCCTGTCGTGCGTTGTGGTGCGTATTATATTGACCCTACTTTTTAAAAGTATATTCCCGATCTGTAATGTTTATGCTATTCAGTCGCGCGGTGTGTATTATATTAAACATGTTTTTTAGCCCTATTCCCGTGATCAAATCGAGCAGAAATTTAGCTGGCAGACTGTAATAGTTGTGTTTTTTTAAAACTATAAATCCTTTATATATGAGACAACTAAAATTTTGGATTTTTGGATGGTCGTGGTATTATAATGAAAATACTTTTAATTATGTCTCGTTAATAAAGAATTTATAATCAAAAACTTTTGTTTTTTAACGGGTTTTTTAAAATAAAAAATCTTTAATCTTATTTAAGCATTCACTTACAAGATATTAATTAATTATTTTTTTAATAAAAAAGATTTAAACATTCTCATAATCAGAGAAAAAGTTTACAGAATCCTAAAATCGTGAGCTCAAATTAAAGAGAATTTTAAAACTAGTATAGTCAATCAACAATTTCATAAAGATTCTTTTAACTAGGGGTGTACCGAATTTCGGCTCCAGCTTCGGCAAAGCTGGAAACCAGCCATTTAACAAATCGGGCTTGGGCAGAATTTAACTTCATAAATCCGGCAAAATCCGGCTCCGGCTAGACTTCAAAATTGTGAATCCGGTACACTCCTACTTTTAACATTCTTAAAATTTTCGATATTTTATGGCCCGAGGTGGGGAGAGGGGGAGGATTAATTTAAAAAGAAAGACAAAAAAAAACTGACACTTTAAAAAAAAATATTGTTACTGCAAAAAAATACTTAATGGACGTGGGGCACATTAAAATATTTCAAGGGCAGCTAAACATGTGCAAAAGGAGAGTTATCACTTTTGTGGAATTTTTTTAAAGTACACGTACTTGCATTTAATGAGTATTTTGGTTCAAGCAGCTTTAGAAGATTGGAAGTCCACGCATAAGAAAATATACACAAATTAAAATTATTTGGGGGTGGGGGCAAATATTTAACAATTAATATTGATTTTTTAAAAATTCCGTTGATGGATCGTTCGACCCACTTGTCCTATAATGTGCACGCACGTGCCGCTCAATCTCGTACAGTTTACACTGCCGAGATCACAATACATCACAAATGATCATAAGGAAGACAAGTAGTAAATTAATTTCACATTCCTGGTTTTATTTCACTACATACTGCATTCAGCTCTTATTGTTATGGATTTATTTTTATTTTATATTTTTTAAACAGCTAATTTTTCTCAACTAAAATTATTTGTTTCGGATGAAATTTCCTGTATTTTTAAAGAAGAAATTCAAAGACGATGTTTTTACACGTTGTAAAATCACGCCGGTCGGTAAACGCGACCATAAAAATGTTTTGATTGATTAGAAATTAGCTGCTGCATGTGTGCTTAATTATCCGGTACTCAAATCACCGGCCATCTTGCGTACGCGTGTTGACACACAGCACGATCGTCAAACAAAAGCACACGTTCGTACAAACAGTTTCAGAGCTTCTGAGAGAATTCATTTTGTGAAAGCTATACAGGCGGGACGTGCTTGGTTGAAAATAATAACAATATGGATAATTTAATCTCAAAGGATCGGGGGGAATTTAATAGTATGTTTGTTTACTGGTTTAGTCTTTGTATCATTTCTTAGCAATGTGTCTCGGCGTCTCGGCTAAGCTATATTTTATGTGTCTCATTTCTTTCTATGCGTCATGGCTCAACTTTATGTCTTGGCTCAGCTATATATCTTGGTTTAGCTGTGTCTTATGTATAACATGGCTTAGCTGTATGTCATGTCACGGCTGTATGTTAAAGGCTCGACAAATATATTTAAAATGTGCAGCTTAGAAGTTTACATTGCGTCAAGCAAAGTATGTGTGTGTATGTTTACATACTTTTTTTAATATACATTTTTAATTCCACTGGTGACTGATGTTCTCGATGGATCTTGTAGTCAGTTATATCAAGCATCGACTCTCCTATAATGTTAACCTGACGGAGACCCCCGATGGCGCCACCTCATGAATAGCTTCATTGACATTTGATGCGGACTTATTGACGGCATACGATCAGGCAATCAGTGCTGGAAACAAATACACTGCAATGAACGCTGTTAATTTGCTGCCGTCGTGCCAAATCACCAGCTATTTCAGAGCTGATTGCTTGGCAGTCCCTAGAGCCCTAATTTTTCAGCTGTAAACAACTAATATTTCAAACAACTCCAGATATAACCGTCTTTTCAGGTATACACAGTCTGTTCAATAAATCCGATAAAACTAAACAGCTGTCAAATGTACAATTCTATTAAATCGAACCATCTGTCACGATGTGCAATTATTATAAAGCTATCCATTCCTTTGGATGTAAAAATCCAGAGATTAATCCAGTTATCCAAATGTGCAACATGCTATAGATCAAAAAATCTCTTCAGTAGTAAACTGTCTATACAGCAAACAAGATATTCAGCTGTCTATCATGGAGACCCTATAGACGTTGCAGCGGTACAACTTAACAAGATATTCAGCTGTCTATCATGGAGACCCTATAGACGTTGCAGCGGTACAACTTAACAAGATATTCAGCTGTCTATCATGGAGACCATATAGACGTTGCAGCTTTACAACTTTCTACAGCATGGATGTCGAACAGGAAATTCATAACGTAATTCGTAACAAAACACTACCAAAAGTTTAAAGCATGTTTAGATGGGCGACACGAACACACATACAAAAAAATACACCCCTATACACACGGAAACACACGATTAAACACATACACGGACAGACAGACACACACACACATACACATTCCTTCACCTCTGATTTACAAGAAAATTTGTTTTAAAACGCCAGTTGATTATTTTGGTGTTTCTTGTTATTGGTGAGGAAGAAAAATGTTTTCCATACAAGGAATGTCATCACTATCATTATCGACGTGGGTCGGGGAGAGATTGGGAAGTTGAGTTTTCAGTCATAACACAGTTTTAAAACACCTTTAAAAAACAACAACCCAAGAACACAACCAACAACAAAAAAACACACACACAGTATTTCACACTAGAACAGACAATGAAGACATAATATGAAGGTTTTTACCGATTGATTTTATGGATATGTTTACGTCGTTGTCACTCAATAGTGCAGAAATTAGCATAGACATGACAATAACTTCAGCGGGTCGATTCTATGACAGTGTGTTATCTTTATCACAATTAGACTTCATTTGGGGGGAAACATCTTAATGACATCATTACATTTCATCAGACGGAAATCATGGAAACAATCAGCATCGAGTTTTAATATGACATATTCATGAAACAAACAGGGATGTAAAAGTCTCATTCATTGGATTAAATCAGAGCTATGTGTTCTGTAGGATTTTACCTTGTCTCGATGCGTTAGATCTTAGCACGTTTTAAAACGAGGATATGGGGAAATTAGGCTGGTTGGCAGAAGAACATGGATATTTATAGTTAGTTAAACGTAATTAAGCTATGATAAGACTGATTATTTAAAAATATAAATTCTTTAACGGATAACCTATAATTATACAGCTATTATTTTATTTGTGTTGAATTTAAAAAAATAAAGTAATTTAATTTAATTTTTTTAATTAGTTTTTTTTTAAAGTCTTTTAATTTTTTTCTCTTTTTAATTGTAAGTTTTTAAGTGTTGATATTAAATTAAATTAAATGTTTAAATACAAAATTATGTGTTTAAATTTCAGATTAGGTCGTTAGGAATACCCCTTTAAACCTGCTCTTTGACAACGGTAAGAGGGGGAAACCGAAGGATTGAGTCAGATCACGAGCAGCTGGGTCATGACGACACCAGAGGATCTCACAGCCATGCCGAACGTCACATCCGGCACAGAAGACGAGGCGGAAGAAATAATCGGTGTCCGACTGACGCGCCTCGTCATGAAAATCCTCATGTTCGGAGTCACCCCAGGCATAGCGGTCCTGGGAATTGTGGGTAACACGCTGAGCATCATCATTCTGCTCAAGCACGGACTCCACAAGTGCTCCAACATTTTGCTGGTCTCCCTGGCGGTCGCTGACATTGTTTACCTCGTGGCTTACAACAGCATCCCGAAGATCATCTACGAGACCTCCTTCGTTCGGGGCTTCGACGGCTTCTCTCGACGCGACTCCACGGTCCTGAACGTGTTCTACTCCATCTTCATGAGCCTGGACTTCTCCTCCAGCATGGTGTCCCTGACGATGCCGATGCTGATCACCCTGGAGAGGTTGATCGTCATCTTCCTTCCCCTGAACGCATTCCGCATCGTGACTCCGAGACGGACTTGGCTCGCCGTCGTCGTGGTGGTGGTGTACTCTCAGTGCCTCTTCGTGTACCCCATGGCCTGGTTCGACTTGCACTACTTGTGGGACGGCGGGTACAACAGGACGATAGGTTACAGAGAGTTCTCCCCCTTGCACCAGAGAGACGCCGTGGCGGTCAGGGTCATTGAGGACATGTGCGTCTACTCCATCAGCGTGATCCCCCCTTTGTTTACGGTCGCCGGGTGTGTCGTCATCTCGGTCAAGGTCAAACTCGTGTCCATCCAGCGGAAGAAGATGACGTCAAAGGGCGTGTCCTCCAACAGAACCACGAAGATGCTGCTGGCCGTCTGTGCCGTCTACACCGTGACCTGCGCCATCTTGACCGTCCCGATTAACGTGCCGGTCATTTCTTACGGTCCGTTTTCTGAGACCCACCCCTCCAACATCGCCATCATCATGTACCAGGTGATGAACCTCGCAATCTGTATCAACAGTTCATGCAACTTCATCATCTACGTGGGAATGAACAAAAACTTCAGGAAAACATACAAAGAACTGTTCATATCCAAGAACGCCGGACCTGATGCCAACGCTTTAAAACGCGGTTCTACAACAACTTCTCAGAATCTTGGCGAGGCGTCCCCAGTAACGGCCTCACAAACAACTGTTAGCACCGTAGCAGCTGATGACGATGATGATATGTGAATTCACAGTTTACATATCGTAAATAATGAGACAGAATAATTTTAAAAACGTTTGTTGACAAAAGATTGCAACTCAATTAGAGTTAAACAGAGTAAATAATTGACTAGTTGTTTTTTTAACCTCAATAATTAATATGTTGGTTTTGATATCCTAGTTTTCACCATCATCACACATTTTAGTGAATTTCAATGGCTTATTTTATTATTTAATAGTTACATTTAAACAATCGTATTTAGTGTCATCACATATTTCATGCCAATAAAGCGTAGACATTAAATAACTTCTTTGTTCACTTGTTTATATAATTTATATATCCGCATACTTTTTGGTTTCACGTTGAAATGATTCTCTAGTAGAAAGTTCATATTGTGTATACGTTTGTAGCATATTTGTGTTTACACTGGGTCGGTTTCTATTTGGAAAAATTCTTCTAAATGGGGTCACCATATTGGTTGAAGCCATGTCAGCTCTGGTATGTCTGGTTAGGGGTCAAGTTTGTTGAATCAATTTAAGTTCAGAATTTTATGACCGTGGGAGGCGGTGGTTTGTCTTAATACTTTGAGCCTTTACTAACACACGTCATCTGGAATATTCTCCTGTAAACTGTTGTTTTTCCAGTACATTTAATAGAAAATCCATTAATCCTTCTAGATCACTCAATGCATGGCCAAACAAACAATTTTCCCCCCTGACGACACAATCCATTTTGCTGCCGCGCAGCTTAAAGGGAACATTTTCCAAGAGCCCATTTCTCTCCCACCCCATCATTGATGGCAACCTGCTAGTTGTTGCTGTAGAATTATCGCAAAGTCCGCTGGGCCCCCATCAACGGCATCACGCGGCGGGTGGAATATCTCACAGACAATTTTCTGGTCGACACCCTCGCTGACATACACAGCGGGCCGTGCAGCGTCAGTAACATCTACGTGCAGCGTCAGTAACATCTGCGTGCAGCGTCAGTAACATCTGCGTGCAGCGTCAGTAACATCTGCGTGCAGCGTCAGTAACATCTGCGTGCAGCGTCAGTAACATCTGCGTGCAGTGTCAGTAACATCTGTACAGCGTCAGTAACATCTGCGTGCAGCGTCAGTAACATCTGCGTGCAGCGTCAGTAACATCTGTGCAGCGTCAGTAACATCTGCGTGCAGCGTCAGTAACATCTGCGTGCAGCGTCAGTAACATCTGCGTGCAGCGTCAGTAACATCTGCGTGCAGTGTCAGTAACATCTGTGCAGCGTCAGTAACATCTGCGTGCAGCGTCAGTAACATCTGCGTGCAGCGTCAGTAACATCTGTGCAGCGTCAGTAACATCTGCGTGCAGCGTCAGTAACATCTGCGTGCAGCGTCAGTAACATCTGCGTGCAGCGTCAGTAACATCTGCGTGCAGCGTCAGTAACATCTGCGTGCAGCGTCAGTAACATCTGCGTGCAGCGTCAGTAACATCTGCGTGCAGCGTCAGTAACATCTGCGTGCAGCGTCAGTAACATCTGCGTGCAGTGTCAGTAACATCTGTGCAGCGTCAGTAACATCTGCGTGCAGCGTCAGTAACATCTGCGTGCAGCGTCAGTAACATCTGTGCAGCGTCAGTAACATCTGCGTGCAGCGTCAGTAACATCTGCGTGCAGCGTAAGTAACATCTGCGTGCAGCGTCAGTAACATCTGCGTGCAGCGTCAGTAACATCTGCGTGCAGCGTCAGTAACATCTGTGTGCAGCGTCAGTAACATCTGTGCAGCGTCAGTAACATCTGCGTGCAGCGTCAGTAACATCTGCGTGCAGCGTCAGTAACATCTGCGTGCAGCGTCAGTAACATCTGTGCAGCGTCAGTAACATCTGCGTGCAGCGTCAGTAACATCTGCGTGCAGCGTCAGTAACATCTGTGTGCAGCGTCAGTAACATCTGCGTGCAGCGTCAGTAACATCTGCGTGCAGCGTCAGTAACATCTGTGCAGCGTCAGTAACATCTGCGTGCAGCGTCAGTAACATCTGTGCAGCGTCAGTAACATCTGCGTGCAGCGTCAGTAACATCGGTGCAGCGTCAGTAACATCTGCGTGCAGCGTCAGTAACATCTGCGTGCAGCGTCAGTAACATCTGCGTGCAGCGTCAGTAACATCTGTGCAGCGTCAGTAACATCTGCGTGCAGCGTCAGTAACATCTGCGTGCAGCGTCAGTAACATCTGCGTGCAGCGTCAGTAACATCTGCGTGCAGCGTCAGTAACATCTGCGTGCAGCGTCAGTAACATCTGTGCAGCGTCAGTAACATCTGCGTGCAGCGTCAGTAACATCTGCGTGCAGCGTCAGTAACATCTGCGTGCAGCGTCAGTAACATCTGCGTGCAGCGTCAGTAACATCTGCGTGCAGTGTCAGTAACATCTGTGCAGCGTCAGTAACATCTGCGTGCAGCGTCAGTAACATCTGCGTGCAGCGTCAGTAACATCTGTGCAGCGTCAGTAACATCTGCGTGCAGCGTCAGTAACATCTGCGTGCAGCGTCAGTAACATCTGTGTGCAGCGTCAGTAACATCTGCGTGCAGTGTCAGTAACATCTGTGCAGCGTCAGTAACATCTGCGTGCAGCGTCAGTAACATCTGCGTGCAGCGTCAGTAACATCTGTGCAGCGTCAGTAACATCTGCGTGCAGCGTCAGTAACATCTGCGTGCAGCGTCAGTAACATCTGCGTGCAGCGTCAGTAACATCTGCGTGCAGCGTCAGTAACATCTGCGTGCAGCGTCAGTAACATCTGCGTGCAGCGTCAGTAACATCTGCGTGCAGCGTCAGTAACATCTGCGTGCAGCGTCAGTAACATCTGCGTGCAGTGTCAGTAACATCTGTGCAGCGTCAGTAACATCTGCGTGCAGCGTCAGTAACATCTGCGTGCAGCGTCAGTAACATCTGTGCAGCGTCAGTAACATCTGCGTGCAGCGTCAGTAACATCTGCGTGCAGCGTCAGTAACATCTGCGTGCAGCGTCAGTAACATCTGCGTGCAGCGTCAGTAACATCTGCGTGCAGCGTCAGTAACATCTGTGTGCAGCGTCAGTAACATCTGTGCAGCGTCAGTAACATCTGCGTGCAGCGTCAGTAACATCTGCGTGCAGCGTCAGTAACATCTGCGTGCAGCGTCAGTAACATCTGTGCAGCGTCAGTAACATCTGCATGCAGCGTCAGTAACATCTGCGTGCAGCGTCAGTAACATCTGTGTGCAGCGTCAGTAACATCTGCGTGCAGCGTCAGTAACATCTGCGTGCAGCGTCAGTAACATCTGTGCAGCGTCAGTAACATCTGCGTGCAGCGTCAGTAACATCTGTGCAGCGTCAGTAACATCTGCGTGCAGCGTCAGTAACATCGGTGCAGCGTCAGTAACATCTGCGTGCAGCGTCAGTAACATCTGCGTGCAGCGTCAGTAACATCTGCGTGCAGCGTCAGTAACATCTGTGCAGCGTCAGTAACATCTGCGTGCAGCGTCAGTAACATCTGCGTGCAGCGTCAGTAACATCTGCGTGCAGCGTCAGTAACATCTGCGTGCAGCGTCAGTAACATCTGTGCAGCGTCAGTAACATCTGTGCAGCGTCAGTAACATCTGCGTGCAGCGTCAGTAACATCTGCGTGCAGCGTCAGTAACATCTTCGTGTAGCGTCAGTAACATCTGCGTGCAGCGTCAGTAACATCTGCGTGCAGCGTCAGTAACATCTGTGCAGCGTCAGTAACATCTGCGTGCAGCGTCAGTAACATCTGTGCAGCGTCAGTAACATCTGCGTGCAGCTTCAGTAACATCGGTGCAGCGTCAGTAACATCTGCGTGCAGCGTCAGTAACATCTGCGTGCAGCGTCAGTAACATCTGCGTGCAGCGTCAGTAACATCTGTGCAGCGTCAGTAACATCTGCGTGCAGCGTCAGTAACATCTGCGTGCAGCGTCAGTAACATCTGTGCAGCGTCAGTAACATCTGTGCAGCGTCAGTAACATCTGCGTGCAGCGTCAGTAACATCTGTGCAGCGTCAGTAACATCTTTGCAGCGTCAGTAACATCTGCGTGCAGCGTCAGTAACATCTGCGTGCAGCGTCAGTAACATCTGTGCAGCGTCAGTAACATCTGTGCAGCGTCAGTAACATCTGCGTGCAGCGTCAGTAACATCTGCGTGCAGCGTCAGTAACATCTGTGCAGCGTCAGTAACATCTGCGTGCAGCGTCAGTAACATCTGCGTGCAGCGTCAGTAACATCTGCGTGCAGCGTCAGAAACATCTGTGCAGCGTCAGTAACATCTGCGTGCAGCGTCAGTAACATCTTCGTGCAGCGTCAGTAACATCTGTGCAGCGTCAGTAACATCTGCGTGCAGCGTCAGTAACATCTGCGTGCAGCGTCAGTACCATCTGCGGGCAGCGTCAGTAACATCTGCGTGCAGCGTCAGTAACATCTGCGTGCAGCGTCAGTAACATCTGCGTGCAGCGTCAGTAACATCTGTGCAGCGTCAGTAACATCTGCGTGCAGCGTCAGTAACATCTGTGCAGCGTCAGTAACATCTGCGTGCAGCGTCAGTAACATCTGTGCAGCGTCAGTAACATCTGCGTGCAGCGTCAGTAACATCTGCGTGCAGCGTCAGTAACAACTGCGTGCAGCGTCAGTAACATCTGTGCAGCGTCAGTAACATCTGCGTGCAGCGTCAGTAACATCTGCGTGCAGCGTCAGTAACATCTGTGCAGCGTCAGTAACATCTGTGCAGCGTCAGTAACATCTGCGTGCAGCGTCAGTAACATCTGCGTGCAGCGTCAGTAACATCTGTGCAGCGTCAGTAACATCTGTGCAGCGTCAGTAACATCTGCGTGCAACGTCAGTAACATCTGCGTGCAGCGTCAGTAACATCTGCGTGCAGCGTCAGTAACATCTGCGTGCAGCGTCAGTAACATCTGTGCAGCGTCAGTAACATCTGCGTGCAGCGTCAGTAACATCTGCGTGCAGCGTCAGTAACATCTGCGTGCAGCGTCAGTAACATCTGCGTGCAGCGTCAGTAACATCTGCTTGCAGCGTCAGTAACATCTGTGTGCAGCGTCAGTAACATCTGCGTGCAGCGTCAGTAACATCTGCGTGCAGCGTCAGTAACATCTGCGTGCAGCGTCAGTAACATCTGCGTGCAGCGTCAGTAACATCTGCGTGCAGCGTCAGTAACATCTGCGTGCAGCGTCAGTAACATCTGCGTGCAGCGTCAGTAACATCTGTGCAGCGTCAGTAACATCTGTGTAGCGTCAGTAACATCTGTGTAGCGTCAGTAACATCTGTGCAGCGTCAGTAACATCTGCGTGCAGCGTCAGTAACATCTGCGTGCAGCGTCAGTAACATCTGTGCAGCGTCAGTAACATCTGCGTGCAGCGTCAGTAACATCTGCGTGCAGCGTCAGTAACATCTGCGTGCAGCGTCAGTAACATCTGCGTGCAGCGTCAGTAACATCTGCGTGCAGCGTCAGTAACATCTGCGTACAGCGTCAGTAACATCTGTGCAGCGTCAGTAACATCTGCGTGCAGCGTCAGTAACATCTGTGCAGCGTCAGTAACATCTGCGTGCAGCGTCAGTAACATCTGTGCTCACATCAACGGCGTCTCAATGTGCATGGCAATGTTGAGATTTCTCATGCGGTGGATAGATCAAATAATAATAATAATAATTGATAATTTATAGAGCGCTGTATCCCAGTAAGGAACCGGGCTCACAGCGCTTTACATGAGGTGTTCCTTGCCCCAGGTGATGAATTCGTACAGTCACAAAGTTGGCTGAGAGGTCAATGTTAAAACTGATTTTTTCCTTTCCGGACAAACTAAAATAAGGGCTACGTTGTGAGACGGGACATATTTTTCGTACTCTTCAGTCTGAAATCACTTGCCCATTCGCTGTTAAAGAGATTAATCCGCCTACACATGGATGACGCTACGGTAGTCTAAAGGGAGGTGTCTCAAATTATGACGTAATTTCTAAAGTATGAAATTCTAATTGCTGGATAATTTTAAATAACGAGGTAGTGTGGTTCTAATTTAATTTTAGAAAGTATATAGCGCAGTGCCCCAAAAGCTGCTGGGATCACAGAGCTTCTCACATAAAAAAAAGTAATACACACATATTTATATCTGCATTCAATTTAAAAGATTTATTTCCTAAACTACATTTAATGATCCGATGGCGCACATAAGCTGTGGTAATCATTTAGAGAATTTTGTTATAGTTAATTTGGAATGTAAACATTTAGGAGATGTGTTTTAGTGCAGTCTTGATGGCCTTAGAAGTAGAAACACTACGAATATGAAATGGTATAGAATTCCATGGTTTCGGGGCAGAAAAACTGAAAGACCTTTCGCAATATGTTTTAGTGTGTGTCTTAAGAACAGAGACAATACGCGACTCTGCAGAAGAGCGTAGCTGACGAGTGAGTGAGTAGGCAGAGAGAAGTTCAGTAAGATAGGAAGTGGATGAGTAAAAAATGAAGTTGTGGCAGAGAACAGACAGTTTGTATTCAATGCGTGTGCTTTTACAGAAAGCTAATGAAGTGAATAAAGTAGCGGATTAATATGGTCCTGTTTATTTTTCCTTAAGAACTAGCCTGGCAGCTGAATTTTGAACTTTCTGTAGTGTTTCCATGTATTGTTTTTGGCAAACATGATACAATAGAATTACTATAATCAAGACGAGAGAGAACACAAGCAAAGACTAGGCTTTTCGTCGCACCAATCGTTAGGTAGTGACGGATTGCGCTACTCCATGACGGATGGCGGTGTAGGCAGAGCGACAGATGTGATTGATGAAGTTGTTGGTAGACATGCTGTCAGAATTAATGTAGCCAAGATTTCTAGTTGATGTTGTTAGCCGTATATCAAAACTAAAGCTACCTGAACAGAAGTCGGAAGAGATAAATTACTGTGTGATTTTATTTTTGCAAAACACGAGTGCTTCAGTCTTTTCATCATTCAGCTTCCGCTCGCTGAAAGTCATTCAAGAATTTATTAATGCACTCCTGAAAGGCCTGGACAGTGGAATCAACAAGAGTCGATTGAGCGTGTATGTGGCCAGCTGCGTGTCATCTGCGAATGATTGGCTTTTAACTGCATGCTTTTCGAGCTGTAGAAGAAGTGGCCTGGTATAAGGTATTAGAAGCACTGGACCCAAAAAACGGAGCCCTGAGCACACCATTCACCAAGTCAGCTCTATGAGATAGACAAACATCCACATACACCATAAAAATCCACAGACACCACAAAAATCCACATACACCCCAAACATCCACAGACACCACAAACATCCACACACACCACAAACATCCACACACACCACAAACATCCACATACACCACAAACATCCACACACACCACAAACATCCACATACACCACAAACATTCACAGACACCCCAAACATCCACACACACCACAAACATCCACAGACACCACAAACATCCACAGACACCACAAACATCCACACACACCACAAACATCCACACACACCACAAACATCCACAGACACCACAAACATCCACAGACATCACAAACATCCACACACACCACAAACATCCACACACACTACAAACATCCACAGACACCACAAACATCCACAGACACCACGTACTATATGACGGAGTTAGTACAGATCATGATAGCCAAGTCGAGCGGCATTAAACATTGTTCTGTGGGACACAACCTCGAAGCCCCGTGTTTGAGATCTGTTAACTAGAGCTTATTTTAATGTAAGAAAACACTCATAAACTTTCATTAGCTAGTCTCAAAACGCAGTATCTAATATAAGTAATTTAAATACGCGACACTGGGCCTATATTGTTATTGTTTCTTTTTAAAAGCATATCTTATGGATAATTCACTTCAAGTTTCGTCACAACTTTAATAAAATATTTTTTTTTCTATTGGCAAAGAGTAAACTTATTCAATTTACAAGTTTAAAAAAAACTTGAAAATATTCAATAAAAATAGATTTCATAAGATTTTTTATGGTTAAAAAAATGTCATCCAACTAAATAATAATTTTTAGAAAAAATTCTCCCATTGTCCACTTTTTATTGCACCGAGCGAACTGAACTAATACCTTTTTTTTTACAAGGCTCAAGTTTTGTCATTACCAACTGAAAAACAGGAAGATAAAAATAAAAATAAAATACTAGCTTTGTGTGTGTGTTTTAATCAGCAATCAGTGTCGGCGTAAGATGTGCGGGGTGGTTTTCTGATTATGTTCTTTGAAGTTTGGTTCAATGGCTGGAGGACTGTATTTGTTTAAATAATGTATCCGTATGATAGATTCAAATGAATACTTTGTTTGAGTTTAGTGTACGACCCAGTCTTCAATAATAAACCATTTACTGTAAAGATGAAAATAAATCTTCAAAGATTAAGATTAAAATGCTAGGTAATCGCTGTGGACCTTTTGAAGGAACACATGAAAATATTTTTAAGAATTACTTTCGCTTTCAAGTGCTATAACACGGTTTAAATAATATTCTTGCCTTAAAATGTTATAGCTTAACTGTGCACATTTTTTTTATTCCGGAACAGTAAACGTTTTTAAGTACTGGGTCCAAACATCTCGTTTACAACACCAAACCAACGCACAGCCACCGCTTTTAAATACCACAACAACACAACAGCCACTACGCCGCTACAACTGCAACGTCACACGTGGAATGGTAAAATTCCAGAAAGTACCTAGTAAACTAACTCCAACTAATGAGGTCATATTTCACGTTTTTATTTGTAAAAGGCCAAACTTCCGTCCCCCACTTTTTTCCTTCTTAATCCACGTATTTCTCTCATTTACCTGATACAATTAAATGTCTAATTTTGAGCGTGCTGTCCAAAAAATGAACGGAGCTTTTCATTGTGATTTTTGTTTAGAATCAGCACCAGTCTTTCGGTATTTATCGATTAGTTTCCATTACAAATATTAAATATTAATAAATATACACTTTTTGTTGAAAAAATATTTACTAGGAAAATACTCGTTATTTACTATACAGATTCTCAGATGCCATTTTTGTAATTATATTCCACACTGAGGAAATGGATGGCATTCACTGAACGCTATTGCTCTGCATGTGATGCAATAACTAATTGATTCTTACCAATATGAGAAGTTTTAATTGACGACAAACGAATCGATTAATGAACGTGTTATGTAACGAGATATCTAAGGATGCAATCGGCATACGGAATGTTTGTTTGATCAGCTGACACGTGTCACATGTCACATGCGTAGGGCACGGCTGGGAATGGCAGGGAATGCAGGTTGAGTAAATAAGATGGTGGTCAAGATTTGGGTTGTCAGTGCAAGAAAACCATTCAAACTATGGAGTTATCGGGTGTGATGCAGGTATTAGAAAATACATAATACAGAGCATTGAAACATACGCATTGTAAGGTAATGTTTGAATTTAGTAAATTAGAGACAAACCACAAAGGAAACATTAATTGATGGTTTGTGTAATTATTTAGGACCAGGAAGACGACTAAAGTCAGGAAATGAATTTGTTTCATAGGAGAGAACATAAGTGCGTATTTCAGAACATGACAAGACTGGTACCACGCCACGCTATGAATGCAGTATACCCTGTGTAGAGCCCAGAGAGTCGTCTGCCTACGACATGACAAGACCAGTACCACGCAACGCTATGAATGCAGTATACCCTGTGTAAAGCCCAGAGAGTCGTCTGCCTACGACCTGACAAGACCAGTACCACGCAACGCTATGAATGCAGTATACCCTATGTAGAGCCCAGAGAGTCGTCTGCCTACGACATGACAAG
This sequence comes from Ampullaceana balthica, assembly GCA_944989445.1. Classification (NCBI taxonomy): domain Eukaryota; kingdom Metazoa; phylum Mollusca; class Gastropoda; family Lymnaeidae; genus Ampullaceana; species Ampullaceana balthica. The sequence continues at coordinate 189,450 of CALYLW010000864.1, forward strand.
ACCGGTACCACGCCACGCTATGAATGCAGTATACCCTGTGTAAAGCCCAGAGAGTCGTCTGCCTACGACCTGACAAGACCAGTACCACGCAACGCTATGAATGCAGTATACCCTATGTAGAGCCCAGAGAGTCGTCTGCCTACGACATGCCACAAGTCTCACCACTTTGACACGTAGTTGCTACAATGCCCCCTCCCCGGGGGGAGAGATTCGGGATTAAAAAGACTGCATGAAACGAAACCGGAAAGATCCAAAAGAGATTTTGATAGGACTTCATTCGTTTACTTTGCAGCTTTTCGTAATCTTCTATTTGTGTGAAAAATAATTGTGGCAACGGATGGACGTCTAAAAATTATCCAAATATTTGCAAGTTTCAAATAATGGCATAAACATATGTGACATTTTGTCAGAAAGAAGAGTTTTACGGCACATTTAAATCTAAATTTTCTGTTTTGGCCTCTTCAACTTGAGTCAGTAAAATGCATTCTTCTTAACGCGAAAATTATCTTCTGCTGAAAGACCTCTGGTCAGTTCTTTGGTCATCTTCCAATCCCGCCTGATTGTTCTATTTATCTCTAGCGCCAGAACTTTGCATTTTGTTTCTACTGAAGTCTGCCAAATTCTGCCTTCAAAGTTTCAATATCATTTGCAGCTTCTTTAAAATCCACACGAGAATCTTTTATTTGTTTTGGTAAACGATTAATTTTTGACCAAGAAAGACATTTCAGAAATGAAGTAAATATTTAATACGCATGCCCGTAACTGTTTCGCATCACTTTTTGTTTCAGCCGTCATTGTTGTGTCTTTCGTTAATGTATCTACACGCCCTACTAGTTCATCCAGTCCTTCGTGGACAGCATCAACAACCTATGATAGTGCCTCTCAAAGTGTACGAGACTCCTACTTTAATGTGATTGTCAAAGTTTATTTTTAAAACTGACAACTAATAATTTTTGAATGAGAGAAAAATGAATGAAGTCTTTCGCGTGTTCTAAACAAATGTAACAAATGCATCCCGCTTAGCTGGGTTTACTCATGCTGTTTCAAGCTGTGGTTGTCACAGATGTCAACAAATAGCCTCTGTGATTTCTTTCAGATATTGTCGTTAAAGGCCGGGCACATGTCCATTCATCACATTTTTTTGTTTTTGTTGTTGTTTTTTGTCCCATAACCTTTTTTTGAGGTCGTAGGCGGTTCTAATGTTTCCATTAGAACATTCTCGGGCTTAGTAGACCCTGGCGTCGCCCATCCCTCTCCAGGTCAGTGGAGGACTTTCTTAGCGTTAGTCATTCATCAACATTTGTATAGTGACTTTAACGTGGGCTAGATCCCACGCCCCTCAGCTTGTGAGGCGAGCGCACTATTGACTTCGCTATCCATCACAGTAGCATTGTCATAACAAAATGATGTTTCAACCGTTATCGTTGCAATACTTGTCCATATGTAATTGAAATTGACAACATTTCTTTCCCTCTCGAAAATTTTTAAATATAAGATGGTTTCACTTACACAAGTCGCAATGTGATTTATGCAATTCTTTACAAGAGGTGCAATAAAAATCTACGTGGTCGAGACAGGTCGTCGTCTGTGAAATCGGTTTAGAGAACACTTGTACAATATAAATGAACAGAATCCATATCCTGTCTCTAAACATTTCAACAGTGCTGATCATGGCATAGAAATTAGATTTATAAAACGATTTTGTATGTTGGATCCATGGGGATTAAACCAAATTCACAATTTTACATAACTTTTTATTCCCGTTGTGGTCTCAACTGTAACGTTTTATGCTTCCTCCCGTTTCTTATTGCCTGTGTTTGTTGTTTTCGTTTATTCTTTCTTCTTGTTATCTTTACGCTATTATTTTCCGTGATATAGAATGTCTTATATAAACTTTTGTATTAGTCAACTAATAAAGATTTTATTTATTGTTTTGATTACACGATTTGTATATCTTGTATTTCCTACGATGTGCTCGAGCCCGACAGTGGGCATGTGGGTAGCTTTCAGTCCGCTGATGATGACGCTGTCTCGCCATGCTGTATCATTTTATTGTAATCCTAACTAACCCACGCATTATTATTTGGTAAATAATTTCTTATTTTGAAAATTGGCTTCAGCACACATTATGACAAGATTTCCTAGATGAGGAGCTGAGTCGACAGACGTGAACGGAACCGACTGTATGTAGAATCTTTATCTCGGATGACTGCCGTTCCTGGCAGGCATAATACTCCTGCTGCAGCCGATACAGAGTCCTGAGACTGATGTGTTACCGTTGCTCACTTATTGTTATACATCTTGGCAAAATTAATTTTTACGCACTTTACTTTGTCGACCGGAGTCAAATATACCCCTTGGAACTCAACAACTACTGTTACATTGTGTGTAACTGAAACGTATTTAATCAAGTCACTTTGAAATTTTTTTGTGCTAAGCGAAGAAGCAATAGTGGACATCGAAATAAAGATCAAAAGATTGAAAACGAATAAGGAATTAAATTATAACTTGGAAATGCAACGCAAATAAATCTTAAGCTATATTTTAAATTAGTATTTACACGGAAATACATTTTCATTTTTCTTTTTGTTTTTTCCCCCCAGATATTTGAACAAAAGACAATGAATTTTTCCATTGACTGGGGCATCGAGACAGAATTTATGGAGACTGTTAAAAATGAATTTAAAAACAATTTCACTGATGTGAGTACTACTTTTTGTGTTGATGAAGACCAGACAGGAACATCTGAGCCTTACAAACATAATGAGAGCAACATGGTCAGCGATGAGATGAGGACAATTATCATGAAAATTCTCATGTATGCTGTGACGCCAACAATCTCAGTCTTGGGAATCATCGGCAACGTTCTCAGCATCATGGTACTCTTAAAACACGGCTTGGCTAAAAGCTCCAGCGTTTTGTTGTTAAGTTTAGCCATAGCTGATATCATCTTCCTGGTCTCGTTCAACAACGTCGCAAAGATTATTTACGAGACTTCAGACGAGGTCGGCTTTCAGGGATATTCCGAAAGCACGAGCAGAATTCTGGGAATGATCTACTCGGCCTTCGTGACGCTGGACTTCAGCTCCAGTCTGGTTTCACTGACCATTCCCATGCTGATCACGTTGGAGAGGCTGATTGCGGTCTTTATCCCCATGAAGTCTTCACGTATCGTGACACCGAGACGGACGTGGTCAGTCGTGGGGATGGTCGTGTTGTACGCCCTGGCTCTGTTCGTGTACCCCAACTTTTGGTATGAGGTCCGCTTTCAATAGCGGGCTGACCTGAACGTGACGATAGGTTACAGAGAGTTCTCCCCCTTGCACAAGAGAGACGCCGTGGCGGTCAGGGTCATTGAGGACATGTGCGTCTACTCCATCAGCGTGATCCCCCCTTTGTTTACGGTCGCCGGGTGTGTCGTCATCTCGGTCAAGGTCAAACTCGTGTCCATCCAGCGGAAGAAGATGACGTCAAAGGGCGTGTCCTCCAACAGAACCACGAAGATGCTGCTGGCGGTCTGTGCCGTCTACACCGTGACCTGCGCCATCTTGACCGTCCCGATTAACGTGCCGGTCATTTCTTACGGTCCGTTTTCTGAGACCCGCCCCTCCAACATCGCCATCATAGTTTACCAGGTGATGAACCTCGCCATCTGCATCAACAGTTCATGCAACTTCATCATCTACGTGGGAATGAACAAAAACTTCAGGAAAACTTTAAAGGAAACAGTTTATACTTTCAAGAATAAAAGTATAGTTTAGATAACATCGAAAATCTAAGGCAAGAAAACAAATTTTTAATGTTTTGTTGGATAAATTCAAGCAATAAAACAATATTATTTTTCAAAAAATAAATTTTTGGGGATGAAAAAACTCCTTTTATTCTATTTAATTCTGAAAGTAATAGTACACGTTATCTTAAAATATTCTGGCCAGGGTGTAAAATATTGAACCTGGCTCAGTCTTTATTTTATGAGGCATCTCATAAGTCATCGATGTGAGAAAGGTTTGACTTCCCACCTGAGTCCACCCCTAATTTGTATCAAAAGCAATAATTTAAATGAGCCAACAGGGAAAACCCGCCATCCCCAAACGTACATAGCGGTGTAAAGGTTGGTCCACACCTCTCACATGCTCGCGAGCATTTGATAAAACATCACACGAACGCACTATAAAATACGCCAATTTTGGCGTATTTTATAGTGCGTTCGTGTGATGTTTGATCAAATGCTCGCGAGCATTTTTAGAGGTGTGGACCAACCTTTAAAGTGGTGAGTTCCTTTAAATTACACAATAATTTCATTACGATCGCGTCATTGAAAACATTGATAGTTCCTACATAATGTTTTTATGACATAGTTGGTATAGCTATTATGAACCCATGCAGAACATTTCATTGTTGTCAGAAATCGAGTAGGGACCAACCAGTTGAGTACCAAGTGTTTCTGCCACATAAGATGGACTGATAAAAAGCTAAGAAAATTGATCCAAGCTGCCGCCAACAAAATTACAAAAAAGAATGGAGGGATAGTCACACCCCTCCAACTCTTTTACCCGCCCTTGGCACCAACACCAATAATTTGAAATCTATCTGAGAACATTAAAAGGCAAACCAAACACTGAACTGTTTAGGAACTTGTTTTAAATCCAGAAGAAATAATTGGGTTGTAATTTAGGTTATCAATGAACTGCGACATTTAAATGATTTTTAAAATATTTAGATCTTGTAATAAATATAACGTTAATCTCAAGCTGGCGTCTAGTTAAGGAATTGTTCATTTCATATTTGTAATGGCCACGTAAGTACGTGAAAATACATGTAATATTTTTATGTACATTTTTTATGCTAAGATCAAATACATAATTAATAAAAAGTCAATAAAACTACTATAGGTTTAATGGAAATTTCAATTTTAGGGTATAAATGTAATTTGCTCAAGTTAAACCTAAATTAAGACGCAATAATCTTCTGTATAGAAGGAGCGTCTGTAACAGATTAAAGATAAGATAAGATAATATAAGATAAGTTTTATTGACTTTGGTGTCGGTTTGATGCCTGAAGTTTTAAATCTTGAACGCTGTTAACCATTGGGTGAGAGTGATGCTCTATGGGAGTTATCTGACGCCATTCTACCTCTTTACCACTTACAGCACTTTAGTTACAGGGACTGCTGAGCTATTTGAGTAACTACGGTAAGTTTGTTTGCCTTGATTCAGCTAGGCTGGTTTGTAGTTGTAGTGTAACAATAGTGTCAAATTATTGTGCTATTTGGATTGTAAGAAAATTGAATTTCTTTAAATGGAAAATATGCTTTGCACCAAGGATGTTATTGTATCTCTTAATTTTTGAAGTACATACATAAATAACAAACGTCATTTGAAACATGCTCATTTTCATATAGAAAATACCGCTCTTATGGGGGGGGGGAGGGAGTATATTGTTATACGAGTCCTTAATTGGATAGAAGAGCTGTAAGTGTTTAGGTGGGTTGTGTGGAGTCAATGTTTCTCTGCCAACAACAACTGCTAGATCGCCTCACAGTTGTCATTGAACAATCTTTATGTTTTCTAATCGTGGGTCCAAGGATTTGAGAAGATGTGTGTGTTGTAGATTAGCTCTCTGAAACTCGCCCATACAGTCTCAACAATGGTGTTCAGCGTGGTGGATCTTAGTTTGTCTTCCAAGGCAAGCTCAAGAGACTATTTGGTACCGGCACATCAGTTTAAATGTGTGAGTTTTAGTCGTTTAGGAGCTTTGGTCCAATGAGACAGTATTTGGGCTGGAAGCGTATTTTATCATTGATAAACGGGTGGTATTTTATCTAGTAATTTGACAACCCTGACGGATTTTGTCACGTGCACGTTTTCCTTGTCTTTCTTCCTGGTAATCACGTCGGCAATACATGAGATACTAGTGCTAGTAGAGATGGTGCATCCATGTTGTTCCGTTTGTCTTAGGAACATTAAATACTTTATCAGCGAACAGCAATTCGTGTTAGGCACATGTCTTGATCAAATAAGACTATTTTCTCTGTACTGACCATATTCTCCTAACAAATGTTCCCACTAATATTCGTTGATCCGTGTGCAATGTCCAAAAAAAAGTTCGTATGAGAAGTTGCACTATTTTTCGTGTGCAATATTTAAAGAAAGTTTACTGCGCGTTAATTTAAAGCTACAGCGCGGCGTCTATCAGATATCTGCGTAGCAGCTCAGCTTAAAGGAAACACTGCTCATCGCCGTCAAACCAAGATAATGTGATCACTTTTCACTCTTGCATTGAAGACCCCAAGAATTATTCTTTGGATCGTCACCGAGGATTGCCTAATGATCCTCACACTATTCGGCTTTCTACTCATTAGGGTGGGTCATTGCTAGAGTAGCATCTGATAATTTTAAGTTAAGTTTTGACGGATGGAAATGGTGATTTCAACATCATATATCTGTCATTTATACCATTTAAAGGATCAGTCAGTCATTAAATGTTGTCTTCACCGAACACATACCTCCTAAAGTTCTTCTCTACTGAAAAGGAAAGTTTTACTTGTCTTAGCCTTAAAAATGTAGACATTACTTTTTGTTATATACATCATATCATTGTGTCCAATGCTTTGCCATGTTTAGTGTGTAATCTTACACTTTCACAAGAGATTTCAATGTTGACAGTTTTTTTGTTTTCCTGCTTTGATCAGGCAATCAATTCAGGCAAACCATTGATGCAAATCATTCAGCCAAACCATTCAGCCAAACCATTCAGCCAAACCATTCAGCCAAACCATTCAGCCAAACCATTCAGCCAAACCATTCAGCCAAATCATTCAGCCAAACCATTCAGCCAAATCATTCAGCCAAACCATTCAGCCAAACCATTCAGCCAAACCATTCAGCCAAATCATTCAGCCAAACCATTCAGCCAAACCATTCAGCCAAACCATTCAGCCAAACCATTCAGCCAAACCATTCAGCCAAACCATTCAGCCAAACCATTCAGCCAAACCATTCAGCCAAACCATTCAGCCAAACCATTCAGCCAAACCATTCAGCCAAACCATTCAGCCAAACCATTCAGCCAAACCATTCAGCCAAACCATTCAGCCAAACCATTCAGCCAAACCATTCAGCCAAACCATTCAGCCAAACCATTCAGCCAAACCATTCAGCCAAACCATTCAGCCAAACCATTCAGCCAAACCATTCAGCCAAACCATTCAGCCAAACCATTCAGCCAAACCATTCCCAAACCATTCCACACATGATATGTTAACATTTATGTTTTTGCATAAATCAAAAAACGTATTTTATCCCTTTGTCTATTCGAGTTTGTTATGATATTTTTTATTGAGCTGTATTTCCAAATAAAAATTGAATGCGTTATGTATTATGTTTAAGTAATAAGCATTATGTTTGAAAAGTGCTGTGAGTTAGTTTTAATTACACACTCGTTGGAGAATATTGTATTTGTATAGTTCGTTTGCAAAGACGAAGCCTTATAGAAGTTGTCTAGAATGCACCTTACGTTTTCGCGTCATAGGGCTTGTCATTTCTATAACCGGAAAACGTCGAATATCTCATTGAGTAATGTTCTATTTTTAGATTACATTTTAGCAGAACAATGTTTTGATGCATAAATACAGTCAAATCCATAAGTTATCAAAATTGTTAGCATAGTAAAATTACGAACCTTTATTTTTCTTGTTCAAGTCCAATAAGCTGTCTTAAATTAACGAAGAATTAACAAATAGCTGATAATATACTCCCTTCTCAATATACCTACATTTACATTTTGACTCGTATCGTTTATTAAATTTTTATGAAATTCGTCACCAAAAAAAGAACCAAATATCGCTATTAATAGATTTACGCCTTATTATGACAAGGTTTATTCCCTAAAGTTTTGAATAGTTTAAGATCATGATTATCTTGTGCGTTTAAAGACCGCACTTGAAAATACGCAAAGCGCTCCTTGGCATTAATGGTTGTGTTGAGACTGACGTATTTCCTTCATCGTGTTCGTATCTGAATTGTAAATGGACCTTCTTGCTACACATCCATGTTTAAATATACTTGATGGACCTTCTTGCTACACATCCATGTTTAAATATACTTGATGGACCTTCTTGCTATACATCCATGTTTAAATATACTTGATGGACCTTCTTGCTACACATCCATGTTTAAATATACTTGATGGACCTTCTCGCTACACATCCATGTTTAAATATACTTGATGGACCTTCTTGCTACACATCCATGTTTAAATATACTTGATGGACCTTCTTGCTATACATCCATGTTTAAATATACTTGATGGACCTTCTTGCTACACATCCATGTTTAAATATACTTGGTGGACCTTCTTGCTACACATCCATGTTTAAATATACTTGATGGACCTTCTTGCTACACATCCATGTTTAAATATACTTGATGGACCTTCTCGCTACACATCCATGTTTAAATATACTTGATGTACCTTCTTGCTATACATCCATGTTTAAATATACTTGATGGACCTTCTTGCTACACATCCATGTTTAAATATACTTGATGGACCTTCTTGCTACACATCCATGTTTAAATATACTTGATGGACCTTCTCGCTACACATCCATGTTTAAATATACTTGATGTACCTTCTTGCTATACATCCATGTTTAAATATACTTGATGGACCTTCTTGCTACACATCCATGTTTAAATATACTTGATGGACCTTCTTGCTACACATCCATGTTTAAATATACTTGATGGACCTTCTTGCTACACATCCATGTTTAAATATACTTGATGGACCTTCTCGCTACACATCCATGTTTAAATATACTTGATGTACCTTCTTGCTATAATATACATCCATGTTTAAATATACTTGATGGACCTTCTTGCTACACATCCATGTTTAAATATACTTGCTGGACCTTCTCGCTATACATCCATGTTTAAATATACTTGATGGACCTTCTTGCTACACATCCATGTTTAAATATACTTGATGGACCTTCTCGCTACACATCCATGTTTAAATATACTTGATGGACCTTCTCGCTACACATCCATGTTTAAATATACTTGATGGACCTTCTTGCTACACATCCATGTTTAAATATACTTGATGGACCATCTTGCTACACATCCATGTTTAAATATACTTGATGGACCTTCTCGCTACACATCCATGTTTAAATATACTTGATGGACCTTCTCGCTACACATCCATGTTTAAATATACTTGATGGACCTTCTTGCTACACATCCATGTTTAAATATACTTGATGGACCTTCTTGCTACACATCCATGTTTAAATATACTTGATGGACCTTCTTGCTACACATCCATCTTTAAATATACTTGATGGACCTTCTTGCTACATATCCATCTTTAAATATACTTGATGGACCTTCTTGCTACACATCCATGTTTAAATATACTTGATGGACCTTCTTGCTACACATCCATGTTTAAATATACTTGATGGACCTCCTCGCTACACATACATTTTATAAAATCTATATTTTTAAAATCTCATTTACCTAAGAATTTTAATATGTGAATAGAGACTTTATTTAAGGTGACCAGATTTTCCGGGGGGCAAAGCGGAACGGGGCCCCACGGACGGGGGAGATTGGGTCCCCCCAGGTTTCTGGACCAAAAAATCGGGATGTCTGGTCACTTTACGTATCGGGATCGCAGACAAGTCACGGGAAAACCGTATCATGGAATAAAATGTAAACAACCACAAAAATCGACGCACCAACCGGATTAGCTAATAATAAAGGAATTTAAAATTATTTTAAAAAGAACTGTTTTGAATATTTATTTAAGTTAAGAAAATATTAATTCATTCTTACCTACAATCACAATAATACTAATTGTATTTATTTTATGTAAGATGGTAGAAATAACTTGATGTAAAATGGTAGAAATAACTTAATGTAAGATGGCAGAAGTGACTTGATGTAAGATGGTAGAAATAACTTGATGTAAGATGGCAGAAATAACTTGCTGTTATCAATATTAGTGATTGTGTCCAAAAATCAGAACATATATTTGAAATCATATTTGCCATATTAAATTTCTAAAGCCTTTCTTTTTAAAGGGAAAAAAATAGTAGAAGTGATTTTTATGTTTAAGATGATTTGTGAAACACACATAACATACAGGAAGTTCTCAATTCAAGTTGTTCATGAAACAAAATGAGAGATATCAATGATCAATGTCTTTTAATTTCATTTTACTAGTGATCAGATCAAAATATTAGTAACAAATATTTTTAAAACTGAGGATGACAAGCCATTAGATAAATTCAGAAAGTAAACTACAATCATAGATGAGACACATATTAAATGTTCTATTGAGTACATTGTTTTGTTTTCTTTATTTTACATTTTTGTCCTGGTAATAAATATGTATTTAAAAAGCAACTTTTTCATTAATATTTAATAAATGTTGTAAATTGCATTTATTAATTTATAAAATGAACAAAAAAATGAATTAATTTGTTGTTTCTACAGATATTTAATTGAACTAATCACCAAGAACTCATTCTCAAATTAAGAACATGTTATATATTATAAATGATGACTGTAATGAAAGTAACATGTTGTATATTATAAATGAGTGTGATAAAAGTAACATGTTGTATATTAATAATAATTATAATTATTGATAATTTATATAGCGCTGTATCCCAGTAGGGAACCGGGAGTAGTATAGGCAGTGGCGGATTTAGGTTTGTCAGCGTGGGGGGGGGCCAGCAGAATTTCAGGCGGCGCCGCAAACATTTTTAAAATTCATTCACTTAGTGCTAGGTGCTGAAATAAAATGCATTTGTCTAAATGGCTGGTTCTGAAATGAAGATTAGAAATTTGATATGAGATTCACTCTTATTGCTATATTTTATGTTGAAAAAAACATTTCTGCTCACTTTAAATGTGAGATTTACTTTCATAAGTTTTCATCTTAAGAGACTGCTGCAGTCTCAAATATGAAATCTAAGGTGTGTTGTTTATGTTACAAACATTTTCAGATTTTCCCTGTGGCAACTTGCTAGACAAAAAGAAACATCTAGTCTTAAGTAGATATGGTTAATCAATTGAATTTATGAAAATGGTAGTTAATTTGGGAGCTGTTATATGTGACAAAATCTAAATATCTCATAATCCTTTGTGTTCACTTTCAATTGCCGAATATCCTAGCAGACTTTAACATAGAAAACTCAGCATAATGAGGTTATACTATTTGGGCTAAATAAAACATCTAAAATGTTTTGATAATGAGGTAGAATTTGATTAAATTTTGTATAGGCTTCCAATAGTTTGTTGTACTATCTGCAAGATTCATCAGTTTGTTCAGCTTGCCATAAATAGCAGTGACAGTAACTCAAACAAATAACTAAGTGTTAAATAATAAATGCTTCGTTGATCATTCAAAGTAAATTATTTAATATTCTTTTTGTTTACGTCAAACCATTGCAATGAATCTCTTCAATATACAAACAATTGCTTTATATTCAGGAGAGTAATAGGTCACAAATGCAAACAAAATATAATGTATTTTTAAAAATGTTAATCCTTATATAATAAAAGGCAATGTTCTGTCCGGTCATTGATAGCGATTGGTCCCTCAAACACATATGACTCCTTAGCCAATCATATTGAACACGTTTACGCGGACGTTCAAAACGAGTTATTTTTGGTGCAGTATTTCTTCCAAGACTTTATTTTGAGTTATGCGCGTTGGCATTTATAGTAAATCTGATGCTACAAATAATGAAAAACAGAGACTTTGGTGGAGCGGATTAGTCAAGATTAGTAACACACACACAAAGAGTGCCAATAATATCATACTTATAAATAACCTAAACAATTTACTTCAGAATTAAAAAAAAATAATTCATCACTGCATGTTTGAGCATCAAACTTTGGGAAAATCAATGAACTTTACACAAACAATGATTGTAATTTCCTTAAATAAACATTTAAAACTCTAATAAGAATGCAGGACTAAACACAAACCATGGATAAGCATAGGACGCAATATTCTTCTGTATAGAAGGAGCATCTGTAACAGATAAGGTAAGATAAGATAAGATAGAGCCCTGAGCCCTATATAAATTGCTTTTTACGTGATTTCATTGAAGCAAAACGATTTCTTGTTGATTCAAAGTCAACGTTCTCAGCTAGATCACGTTCGATTGAAATTAATGCCAATCCAGACAGACGTTCGTTTGTCATTGTTGAGCGCAAATAATTTTTGATGAGTTTCAATCTACTGAAACTTCTTTCAACAATAGTACTGCAAACAAGAAGAGTCAAATAAATTTTTTAGAGTATTGACAATTTCGGGAGACCTGATGCCATTTGTTTTTCAGTCAAGAATGGCTGAACCTTTTTAAGTTGTAGTTCACTAGATAGTGTTGTTTGTATAGGTGCATACAAATCTTTGAAGATATCATATTTCCTGATTGCTTCTTCAAGGTTAATGTCGTGTTTGTAAATTTTGCATAAACTTTGAAAAGAATATTTATTTAATATTCTTCCGACATTTGTGATAGATCAATACAATAGAAATAAGTAACTGTGCCCCAAAAGTCATTAAATCGATTATCTATTTGTATTTAAAATTTATCCATGATAGTGAAGTACGTTTCAGATTTAAAGTGTGTGGTTGGATCATCAGCCATTTTATCTCTGCTAAGTTCGCCTGCCATGCTCTTCTTTTTTAAAATCCTTTATTTTAACTCGTGGTGTCTGGTTGATTGTTTGCTTGTCGAAAAAAAACTTTGGATCTATCTATTGTTATTGTAGGAAGGCATTAGCCGAAACGTCTATTGTCGTTTTAGTTTAAAATTTATTGTTTTATTGTTTTAATTGCACAATTTGTTTTTGTATTTTATTTAAAAGCTTTATCGCAGTCCCATTCTGTATGATATATTATTCTCTAACATGGCATAGTTTCCAATATTTATATGTTTTTGACAATTTGATGCTTGGATAAAATGCCACAAGATCATCGTAAACAAAAACTTACTCGTTTAATTTCCCCGAGTTTTATGTTAAAACCTATTTTAATGTTCTAATAATATACCAGATAGCCATTATACTCTTTTTCAACCAAAGCTTGCCCTTTAAATATACTAAAAGGTTATGTTTCAAAGACACGATTCAAGTTTCCATTTCAAATTATTTCAAGATGTGTAACGAGGGGGAGAGATGTAAAATGTGACGTCACATCAAAAACGCGCAACTTTAAATGAAAGTTCCCCTTAAATATTTGATTGGTTACATTTTATTAAATCACGCTTTAAATAGCTTCACATGTGTAACCATGTTAGAATGCAGCCTTACACTAAATACAGATGACAATACAGTGATTTGAAACATGGTCATTGTCAAATAGGAAATACGGCTTTTAGGTGGGGGTGGGAGGTTGTGACGTCATATTGAGTGGTGAGGCTAATTTTTTGTGACGACGTGTGACAAGTGAGGAGGGTGGAAATAGGCCAAATTTGACTGACGTCATTTATAAACTGGACCCCTTTGATAAAATTTCCCTAACAAAAATGTTTACACCTTAAATTGTAAAGTTGTTAGCACGTAATTTCGTTACTTTTTTTTTAAAAGGAATTCCTTAATAATCCAAATGGTCTGGGGTTACCTAGTAAATTTTATTGCTTAAAGTGACTTACAAAGTAATTGCCTCATGATAGTCGGCCAAATTGCTATGAATTTTGAGTATTTTAAGTCTTCTGGATTATAAATGCATTAAAAATTTGATTGTGTTAACTTCTGTCTAATGAATTTCTGCAATTATATTACATGTATTAATTTATATTTGGTTGTAAAATAATACTGATGTCTTAATTCTGTTTGTGGCTGCCCTGAAATTTCAAAAGTAAAAAATTCAATGTTTACAAACTAAAAGTTGTAAATTCACGAAAGATCTAATTACTATTTTTGATTTAAACAGTATTATTTTATTATTTTCAATTATTATTTTCAATTATTGTTTCAAACAGTTTTTCGTCTTCAATTATTATTTAAGTATTCTTTTTTTTCATTACAGACGCTCCTTCGATATTGAAGATTATTGCGTCCTACGTTCTTTATTACATATTATATTGTGGTTAGAAAATACAAACCATACTGGCATGTTGTTAAAATTCTATTTTAGACATACTTCTGCTTGACAAGAAAAGAAAGAAAAAAATTTCCGGTCAATCCATTAAAATTCTTTTATTTAATTTTCATTTTTAGGTTAAAAAATATACAATTGTCAGTGTTGAAATCTGGTTAATGTTATGCATATAACAGCAAAGATATTTTTATTGCTTTTTTAAATTTACATTACACAGATAGAAAAAAAAACTTTACCCTAAGCTGGGTTTTGTGTCAAGAGTAATCTCCCCCGGAGACGCGCCCTCCTCAAACACTATGACGTCATTGGGGCCATCCCTCAACAACGGGCCGGGGAGGTACAGAGTGCGCTGTGGACCTGCCTCCCAGTAACGCCCCAGGTTGAACCCGTTCACGATGACCACCCCTTTAGCCCAGCGGTCAAGACGGACGAAGTAGTCCCCTGGTTTCCCAGACAGCTGGACCGAGCCCCGGAACACCGCCGGACCAGCGGGACTCTCAGACTCACCCACGTCCCGCCAACCCGGTGACTGCAACACGCCACCGACAAACCCATCCGCGAAGTCAAGCGCGAAGACGTCCCAGTCCTGCAGCAGGCCATCGTCCAGCCTGACCTCTCCGCTGAAGCCCTTCCTCTGCGTGTTCAACACGTCCTGTCTGTCCCTAGTCGTGTAGTTGACACGCCCAAGATTCTCCACAACAATGTCAAGGACTCCACCTTCTTGTTTTGGTGATAAATCTAAGACAGCTGTTTGAGATTCCCACGTCACGACCCCCTGTGTTGTCCCATCTACCAAAACACTCGCCCTGTCTTTAATTGTTCCTGTTAACTCTAAACGACCGGTGCCGAACTTTTCAATTTTCTTTCTGTACACGATGTAGCCATAGGACTGCACTCTTCCGTCTTCAAACACATAACTCTCCATAAATTGAGGATCTCTGGACGTTGATTTCTTCCTGATAGTCTTGATAACTTCAAACCACGGCAAGACTTTATTCATTCTGACTTGTAAAGGGACAAGAGCTCTATTGCTACTCGTTCCAACTTTTGGAAGCTGAACACTTTCTGTGGTTTTTGTCTTCGCCACTTCGCCAATCATCTGGTGGATTTTGATGAATTTCTCCGTGACGCCGCCATCTTCTGCCAAAGGGGCGTCATAGTCGTAGCTGGTGACGTCAGCCTTAAAACTAGACAAGTGCAGCGCCCCTGCCATGAATCCAAAGTTCGTCCCGCCGTGAAACATGTAGAAGTTAACGCTCGAGTTGGCCTCCAGTATGTAGTTCAGAGTTTTCTCGAGGGTCTCAACGGATCTGGTCTCGTGGGGGTAGCCCCAGTGGTCAAACCACCCTGTCCAGAACTCCATGACCATCAGTGGGTACTGGTCGTTCAAGGATCGGATCGTCTCGAATCCAGCTTTTATCTCTTCGACCGTCTGACCGTTAGCCGTGGGCAGCACCCCATTCAGGACAGGTGCGGTTCTGATGGCCGTTTCGTTGTCCGAAGTGACCAGCAGCTCTTTGATGCCCTGGCTCAGCAGCAGATGACGAAGAAACTCCAAGTGCCCTGGGTCGTCACTGAAGGAGCCGAACTCGTTTTCAACCTGGACGGCGATGATGGGCCCGCCATTGGTGTACTGAAGGTCTGCCACTTGTGGTATCAGCCATTCAAAGTATCTGGAATTACAGAGTCAGAAACTTAAACAAATATACACTTTTTATTACCTGCTTTAGACGCGTGGCGCCCTTAATAATCTCAAAGAATTATGTCACCTTTCCCTCAAGATGCGCAACCGCCCTAATTTTTCCCGACCTTCAAATCTGTAACTATTTAATGCACGACTCTACAATGATAACGATGATGACATACTAATAATTATAATAATAATAACCCTTTCATGTCGCATGTTTATTTGCTGAGCAGCAATGTTCTCTTTAAGCTGGGGGGGGGGCGCGTGGCCGCGCAGATATCTAACCGAGCAGTAAATTTTGTAAAAAATATTGCATAAATAATAATAATAAAAATGGATGCAGATCAACTTAGCACACGACTTTTACTTTGCACACGGACCAACGAACCTTAGAGGGAACATTGCTCCACAGTTATCAATGTATACTGTAGGCAGAGTAAGTTAAAGCATAATTAATTATACATGACAATAAAATAGACGTGAATAGTTTTTGTTAGAATGATGAACTCGTGTATCAACCTTTTCACCGCCGTCTGATATCCTTGATAGTTGGACCTGACTCTCATCTCGGGGTCGGCCAGCAGCCAGGACGGAAGTCCTCCAAAGTCCCACTCTGAACATATGTAAGGACCAGGACGGAAGATCACGAACAAGCCGAGGTCAGCTGCAGTTTGAATAAAGCGTCGAAGGTCAAGGATGCCCTCGTTATCGAAACGACCTGGTGCTGGTTCATGAAGGTTCCAAGGGACGTAACTGATAAGGAAGATTTAAAAATAAAATATAGTAGTTCAACATGCAACTTAAAACTACTGGTTAGGTTATATAGATAAAATCCATTACGGAAAGAAATACCACACATGCATGTAAGAAAATTGTGTCGCTAAGCTATTTAAAATGAAGAAATTTTTTTATTTCTGCACAGGCATTTGATGAATCGTCTTTGATAGTTCAATATTCCTCTGCAAGAGAATTTTTTTTATTTTTACCTTATCTCTACTCGCCACTAAAGAAAGAACATTTTATTGATATAAACATAATGAAAAATAAACATAAACTTAAAATCACATTACTCCTCGGATTACTGTAACATCTGATTAACTGGTATTTGAGTCACCAGCCACACAATAGAAAAAAAAGAATTTATTTTTTCAAAAGGCCCCACTATTCCGGCCTTGCTCTCTATGTCCATAAAGTAGTTCAATAACTAACAATAAAAAAATTAAATAAAACAAAGAAACTAGCATGTGGGTTCAAGGGTGATGATATACGTTCATATACCCACTGGCTCAAACATATACATCTGACGTCACGTTCACATACTCACTGGCTCAAACACATACACCTGACGTCTCGTTCACATACTCACTGGCTCAAACACAAACACATGACGACACGTTCACATACTCACTGGCTCAAACACATACATCTTACGTCTCGTTCACATACTCACTGGCTCAAACACATACATCTTACGTCTCGTTCACATACTCACTGGCTCAAACACATACACATGACGTCACGTTCATATACTCACTGGCTCAAACATATACACACGACGTCACGTTCATATACTCACTGGCTCAAACATATACTTCTGACGTCACGTTCATGTACTCACTGGCTCAAACATATACATCTGACGTCACGTTCATATACTCACTGGCTCAAACATATACACATGACGTCACGTTCATATACTCACTGGCTCAAACATATACATCTGACGTCACGTTCATGTACTCACTGGCTCAAACATATACATCTGACGTCACGTTCATATACTCACTGGCTCAAACACATACATCTGACGTTACGTTCATGTACTCACTGGCTCAAACATATACACCTGACGTCACGTTCATATACTCACTGGCTGAAACATATACACATGACGTCACGTTCATATACTCACTGGCTCAAACATACGTTCATATACTCACTGGCTCAAACATATACACATGACGCACTTTCATATACTCACTGGCTCAAACATATACATCTGACGTCACGTTCATGTACTCACTGGCTCAAACACATACACCTGACGTCTCGTTCACTATACTCACTGGCTCAAACACAAACACATGACGTCACGTTCATTATACTCACGTCTCTAAAGTGTTGAGCCCACTGGCCTTGACCTTCTCCAGCCTATCTCTCCAATACTCGGGAACAACACGGAAATAGTGGACGGCCCCGCTCAAGATTGTGATGGGTTTTTTGTTAAGAGTGAACCGACGGTCGTCGAAGGACAGCGGGGTGGTAACTACAGACATAACTGCTTCAGGTGTAGAGATGTAGAAATTTGAAAAGAACAAGTTAGATCTGAAAAACAAATATTTGTTAAGATCGATTTAATTTATTTTTTAACTATTAAGTAAAAATGTTAGTAAATTTGTTAAAATGTTTTTCGACAATTACATATATCAAACTGAGCTGTCAATGCCTGTAACAGCAATTAAGGATACATGCACTTTTAGCGTTGTCTAGAATACAATTGTGGAAATATCGTTCTCTAGAATAAAATGGTGGTAATATCGTTATCTAGAATACAATTGTGAAAATATCAATATCTAGAATACAATGGTGAAAATATCAATATCTAGAATACAATTGTGAAAATATCAATATCTAGAATACAATGGTGAAAATATCAATATCTAGAATATAATTGTGAAAATATCAATATCTAGAATACAATGGTACAAGTAAAGGGAGTTAATTATTTATTTTTTTCCAATGCAGCTGTACATGAAAAATGTAACCTTAGGACGGAGATTGTTTCCCCTTTTCATAACGCAGGTATTAGTGTAAAATAGTGGCGCGATAAGATGGGAGGGTATTGGTGTAAAACAGTGGCGTGATAAGATGGGAAGGGTATTGGTGTAAAACAGTGGCGCGATAAGATGGGAGGGTATTGGTGTAAAACAGTGGCGTGATTAGATGGGAGGGTGTTGGTGTAAAACAGTGGCGTGATAAGATGGGAGGGTATTGGTGTAAAACAGTGGCGCGATAAGATGGGAGGGTATTGGTGTAAAACAGTGGCGCGATAAGATGGGAGGGTATTGGTGTAAAACAGTGGCGTGATAAGATGGGAGGGTATTGGTGTAAAACAGTGGCGCGATAAGATGGGAGGGTATTGGTGTAAAACAGTGGCGCGATAAGATGGGAGGGTATTGGTGTAAAACAGTGGCGTGATTAGATGGGAGGGTATTGGTGTAAAACAGTGGCGCGATAAGATGGGAGGGTATTGGTGTAAACAGTGGCGCGATAAGATGGGAGGGTATTGGTGTAAAACAGTGGCGCGATAAGATGGGAGGGTATTGGTGTAAAACAGTGGCGCGATAAGATGGGAGGGTATTGGTGTAAAACAGTGGCGTGATAAGATGGGAGGGTATTGGTGTAAAACAGTGGCGCGATAAGATGGGAGGGTATTGGTGTAAAACAGTGGCGTGATTAGATGGGAGGGTATTGGTGTAAAACAGTGGCGCGATAAGATGGGAGGGTATTGGTGTAAAACAGTGGCGTGATAAGATGGGAGGGGGCCAAAACGGTGGTATATTACAGTTGGCAGTTATTTCACTTCATGACAGGGGCGGCAACCAAGGGCTAGCGCTAAAGGGTTATGCTGTGGGACAGCTAAAATTGTGTCCCGCGCCGAGCGGTACACACTGTCTTATCTGTTACAGACACTTGTTCTATACAAAAGATTAATGCTTCCGACGCTTATCCATGGTTTATGTCTGGACTTGCATTTTATTAGAGTTTTAGATGTTGATAAAGTGTTGTATTTCCTGATTTTCCTCAGGCAACCTATTCCACGTAAGGATTTCGGACATGAAGAACGAGAATTTTTAAGTGTTTTTTCTTGCACACGGAATAAGAAAAGTGTTTTTATCCCTATGTCTATCTTAGGGTTGTATTAGATTATCTTTGTGTTGTATTTCCAAGTTAGAATTAATTTCTTTATGTATTTTTAATTTTGGTATTTTTTGTCCTTCTCTAATTGTGGCGCCCAAAGGCAAACTGTCTTTAAAGTTACAATTGAACACTTTTACCTGCATGACAAAAGGAAAACCTTACCTGTCATGTCTTATACCTAGATAGCAAACCAAAAAAAAACTGGCTTTGTATACCACTCATATTATCTAACTGCAGACAACTTTGTATACCACTCATATTATCTAACTGTTGACAACTTTGCTACCAGCAGTGTCTCACATCACCGAATTCCGAGTAAAATTAACTGTTGCTTATAGTACATTGAAAATAATCGACATTCTTACCTCGGCAGTTTTCAATAATTAAACGTGCGTGTTTTATCTATCGGTCGACATAGGACGATGAGGTACACACTGCCAACGCGTCACACTGATAAGGTGTGTCATAAAAATGCCTTGGCCACTATCATCGACGGCTTATCTGTTTCCCATGGTAACTGCTAAGAGTTCTTCCAAACTCCTGTGCCGGTCTCAATTTTCTATTCATAGCACAAAAATTTTAAAAATTAAGACATTAACAATTAGGACATCAACAATCAGGCTATCAACAATCAGGCTATCAACAATCAGGACAACAACAATCAGGACATCAACATTCAGGACATCAACATTCAGGACATCAACAATTAGGACATCAACAATTAGGACATCAACAATTAGGACATCAACAATCAGGACATCAACAATCAGGACATCAACAATCAGGACATCAACAATTAGGACATCAACAATCAGGACATCAACAATCAGGACATCAACAATTAGGACATCAACAATTAGGACATCAACAATTACTCTCTTCACTTATGCCTTTCTACCCCGTCTGGGGCATAGGCCGTCTACAAGAACTTTCCACTCCTCACGGTCCTGTGCTTTCCTCTCCAATTGCTTCCAGGTGTATCCCATATTTTGCATGTCAGCCTCTAGCTCGCGTCTCCATGTATTTTTTGGTCTTCCTCTCTTTCTCTTTCCCTGTGGGTTCCATGTTAGGCATTGTCTGGTGGTGCTACCTGGGGGTTTTCGGAGCGTATGTCCTATCCATCTCCACCTCTTTTTTATGATGTCTTCATCAATAGGCACCTGGTGTGTCCTTTCTAGTAACTCTTTGTTATTTATAGTATTTGGCCATTTGATTTTCAGGATCTTTCGAAGGCATGTGTTTATGAATGTCTGCACTTTCTGCGTAAGGCTCGCTGTTGTTTTCCAAGTTTCTGCACCATATAGGAGGACTGTTTTGACATTTGTATTAAAGATTTTGACTTTGGTCTGCAGTTTCAGCTCCTTCGACTCCCATATTTTCTTTAATAATACAAATGCTGATCTAGCTTTTCCAATCCTAGCCCTTACATCTGCATCGGATCCGCCATTTATGTCTATGGTGCTGCCTAGGTATGTGAAGGACTCCACTTCTTCCAGTGCCTTTCCTGCCAGATGGACATGCTCATGGTTGGATGGGTTTATCTTCATGATTTTTGTTTTACTTTTATTTATGTTGAGGCCAAGCTGTGCCGAAAAGGTGGCTACGTCTTTTGTCTTTTCCTGCATTTGTTGCTGGTTGTGGGACAGAAGTGCAATGTCGTCCGCGAAGTCTAAATCATTCAATTGTTCCCAGAGTGTCCACTGTATCCCATTCCTCTTTTTGTCTGTGGATTTTTCAACAATTAGGACATCAACAATTAGGACGACAACAATCAGGACATCAACAATCAGGACGCTCTTGCAATGACCTGACCAATAATAGAGGTCTTCCACTCCTGGAATTTGCAAGATATAAAAACCTCCTGCTAGCTAACACAATTGGCAAACATACAAAATCCAGAAGATGGACTTGGCACAGCCCCGACGGGGGAACATAGTAACCAGATAGATTACATACTGGTCAGAAAACGATGCAAATCATGCATTAAAACAGCGTTTCCCTGGAGCAGATGTCGGCATTGACCATAATCTGGTGCTGATGACCTTCCATCTCCACCTGAAAAAGAATCACAAAACAAGGCAATTCACGATTACGCTTTGACCTTGACAAACTGAAAGACCCAGAAATCGCAGAGGTCTTCAGGGCAACAATTGGAGGAAAATTTGATCCACTGACCTCACTATATGTGTCAGAGGAGGACATGGACCTAGTCACTGATACCTTCAATATCACAATAATTGAAGCAGCAAAAGAAGTACTTGGTCAGAAGCGAGCAATAAAAAGACCATGGGTCTCCACTAATATTCTGGAACAATGCGATGAAAGAAGAAAACTTAAGAGCGTAAAGAATACTGCAGAAGGAGCACCCAGATACTGAGCAATCAATAAAAAGATCAGAAAAGATATGAAAAAAAGCAAAAAAGAATGGATAGAACAACAATGCTGAGACATCGATGACAGTTTACTA
The DNA here is from genome assembly GCA_944989445.1 of Ampullaceana balthica. NCBI lineage: Eukaryota > Metazoa > Mollusca > Gastropoda > Lymnaeidae > Ampullaceana > Ampullaceana balthica. The sequence goes on from CALYLW010000864.1 coordinate 211,661, forward strand.
AGGAACAACTCAAAAAAGGCTTACAAAATTGTTAAAGACTTGACACCCACCAAACAAGGTCGTATCTCAACGATACAAGATAAATCCGCAAAATGTATCATAGAAGAACAAGAAATTCTCAAAAGATTGACCGAATACTGTTCTGAGCTGTACAATGAAGAGTCCAAAGGCGATGCATCAGTGTTCAACTTCCCGAAGTCAACTAACACAGACATGCATTCTATTCTCCGTGACGAAGTAGAGCTGCCTGTACGAAAATTGAAAAAGGGAAAATCAGCTGGAGCAGACAGCATTCAAGGCGAAACTGATTCAGGCAGGGGGTGACCCTGTAATAAACATCCTAACTAACATAACATGTGCAACAAGATCGGGCAGACAGGAAAATGGCCAACCCCCTGGACGCAATCGCTGATTATCACGCTCCCAAAGAAGGGTAATTTACAGATGTGCCAGAACTACCGTACAATCAGCCTGATTAGTCACCCCAGCAAAGTCATGCTTATGATCATATTAAACAGACTGAAACGACAAGCAGAGCAAATCATTTCAGAAGAGCAGGCGGGCTTCAGAGCAGGAGGAAGCACAACGAAGCAAATCTTTAACCTGCGAGTGCTCTGTGAAAAACATCTCCAACACGAGAGTGACATCTGTCATGTCCTCATTACTCCTCATAGACTTTAAAAAAGCGTTCGACAGAGTGTGGCATGCGGCATTGTGGGCAACTAATTCAACATTAATGCAAACCTCATAGAAGTAATCAAGAACCTACACAACAGAGCAACTAGCGCAGTACTCTTCAACAGCAAGCTGGCTTATTGGTTCAAGACCACTGTTGGTGTCAGACAAGGATGCTTACTCTCCCCCATCCTCTTCAACCTCTTCCTTGAAAGGATTATGACAGATGTGCAAGAAAACCATGTCGAAACAGTCAGCATTGGAGGGAGAATTATAACCAACCTACGCTTCGCCGATGACACAGACGGCCTAGCTGATAGTGAGGACGAACTAAAAGAATTCCTTGCAAAACTAGAGAAAACACCAAAGGCGTATGGCATGGAAATCAATGCAGAAAAGACCAAGGTCATGGCAAATAGAAAATTCACAAATGAAATTCGGATAAACCGGCAAAAACTCGAAGAGGTCTCCACTTTTAAATATCTAGGGGGCCATAATATCCGACGAAGGCTCAAGGCCAGAAATTCTTGCCAGATTGGCCCAAACAATTGCAGCACTGAGTAAACTAAAGCACATCTGGCAAAGGAAGAAACTCTCCCTGAGATCAAAGATCCGACTAATGCGCTGTCTGGCGATGTCGGTCTTCTTGTATGGTTATGAGGCTCACTGCAGACCAAATAAAAGTAATTTCAAGTCAATAATTCTGGAAATAAACAAAACAATTGCTATCTACAAATTGCTGCTAAAATTACTGTAGTCGAACTGAAAGAGATTTTTCAAAAATTCATTCTCCAATATTGTTCTAAATATTATTAGCTATTGTTTGGCATTTGTTTCAACTCGATAGATTTCATGGTTGGTGAGAAATTGACAAAATACGCGTACTATATCGGTTTCCTAGGATTTTCCATGAAATCTAGTAAATCTTTTAGGTTTTTTTTTGTGGCCCGTTCACATCTTTGGGACCTCCTTAACATATTTGCAAAAGACCCAAACCCTCTATCTGGTATGGTTCAGGAGGAGTTGCAAGATTAAGCTCGAACAGACAGTACAGACATTTCAAATATATAAACGCAATTTTTCCCATGGGAAATTGCGTTAAAAATTGAAATAGAGGAGATAAAGGGAGACAATAATTAAAGGGAGAAAACTTAATTAGAAACGCTCAATATCCCTATTTTATTTTCATTTTTAAAAAAATACCTATCAAATTCTATTAATTGTGATTTTCAATAAAAGGATTTGCTAAAAAAAAATAATTACATTTGATTTTTTTAAAAAAAGCTAAACATTGTTCTGGACTATTTGTTTATCAGGATACGGACTCGCTATTGTGTTATCTGTAAGGAATACGAATTGATACAAGATGTCAGTTCTCAATGTCGGGGCAATGTATGATCTGTACAAATCGAGAACGCCATTTACAAATCATCGGCATTTAAGAGTAATAAGGGAATTTTATGCAAGTCTTTTTTTAAATTGTGGTGTATGTTTAATGTCATTAATTAAATGTTGAATGATGTACTGTTTTTAGTTCATTCTTTTAAACTGTTATGTTCAATGGGGCCGTCCATCTTATCTTATCTGTTTATAGACGCTCCTTCTATACAGAAGATTATTGCGTCCTACGCTTATCTATGGTTTGTGTTTAGTCCTGCATTTTTATTAGAGATTTAAATGTTGATAAAGTGTTGGTTTTCCTGGATTCTTCAGGCAACCCATTCCACGCCCGAATTCCGGACGGGAAGAAGGAAAACTTGTATGTGTTTGTTCTTGCATACGGAATAAGAAAGGTGTTTTTATCCTTATGTCTATCTGAGGGTTGTATTAAGTTATCTTTGTGTTGTATTTCTAAATTAGAATTAATTGCTTTATGTATGATTACTACTTTGCTCTTGGTTCTTCTATCCTCTAGTGTTTCAAGGTTTAATGATTTAACTAATGGTGTTATTCTTGTCAGTTTCGAATATTCTCCAGTAATGAATCTGGCAGCTCTTTTTTGAATTTGTTCTAGTTTATCAATGTTTTCTTTGGTGGATGGGTCCCATACAGAAGATGCATATTCTAGTACAGGTCTCACCAAAGTGAGGTAGCATTTTAGTTTTATATCTCTATTACATTTGTTAAAGTTCCTTTTTATAAAGCCTAAGGTTTTGTTTGATTTTTTAATAACTTCATTGACATGGGGATTCCATGATAGTCTCTCATTTATTAAGACTCCTAAGTATTTTGCATCTTTAGTTTGGGTCAGTTCTTTTCCATGAATGTAATATTTTGAATTTATTTGTTTCTTTTTCTTTGTTACTCTTAACAGTTGACACTTTTCTGGGTGGAAAGACATACTCCAGTTAGTTTCCCATTTTATCAATTCATCTAAGTCTTTTTGTAAAATTTTGCTATCTTGTTCTGATTTAATTGTTCTATAGATTATACAATCATCAGCAAATAACCTAACTTTTGTACCTGTTGAGATGTTGTTGGGTAAATCATTTATATAAATTAAAAAGAGTAAGGGACCTAGCACAGTTCCTTGTGGAACTCCTGAGTTAACCTTTATTGGTGCAGATTTAGATCCATTAATTATTACAGTTTGCTCCCTGCCCAAAAGGAAGTCGTGGATCCAGTGATGTAAGGAACCTGAGATTCCAAAGTAGTTAAGTTTTTTAAGTAAACTAAGGTGGTGAACTTTGTCAAATGCTTTTGAGAAGTCTAGTAATATTGTGTCCATTTGATCATTTTTGTCTAAGCCTTTTGATAGTTCATCTATTAAACCTATTAATTGTGTTTCACATGATCTGTTTTTTCTAAAGCCGTGTTGATGTGGGCATAGGGCATTATATTTGTCAAGGTGGTTAACTATTCTACTATATATTATGTGTTCTAGTAATTTACAGGTGATACTAGTAAGTCCATAAATGACGTCACGCACCTAAAAAAAAAGGGGGGGGGATCACAAATTTGTGATGATGTGTGACGATAGGGAGTTCTAAGAATTGTGACGTCACATCGCAATTGATTGTTGACAATTTATTTAATGATGTTTCACGCGTGTCGTGCCTGAGAACACATTAAGATGGACTCATCGTCGATGTACCAACACCCCTACTAGTCCCAATTGTATTATTCCGTTTCCATGCCAAATGTTACACGCGTGTCGTGCATGAACTCAAATTAAGACGGACTCGTCTTTTGATCTACCAACACCCCTACTAGTCCTAATAGTATCAACCCGTTTCCATGCCAATGGTGTTGACCAAGCGAGGCAGGGTTGCCATATTGGCCTTATTAAGGCCAAATTCTCAAAATTTGTTCTTTTTTAAGAGGGTTTGGCCTCAAAAATTTTTGTTGGCCTTTTTCTTAAAAAGAAATAAAAATATATACAATATATATAAAAATCATCTTTATTACAAAATTTTTTTTTAAAATTTGCCAATAAGTAAATAACCTTATTAATTATTTCCTGTATTTTAGACATTAAAAAGTTTTTCAATAGTTTAACGAAGAGGCTATTAAGACAAAGCCAGATATAGAATGCAGCTCACACTTTTAGACGCTATTGTTAGAGTCAGGGCTGAGCTTTTGTTTACAAATAAATGCAGTAAGGACTTTGTCATGTCACCAAGAATGCTTGATGACTTGACATCTGATAAAGTTTATAATAATACTGCAAATAGCAGTCTAGAGGAAAATGATGACCTGAAGCTTTTCTTTCAAATTTTTATGTTAGTATCATAGTCTATTTTGTGAGTACAACCATACATACGAACATTGACATTTACACATTTATTAACCTTTTTCTCCTGGTTCTACCTTCATTTTAAATATTTAATTAATTTTCAGCCGTTATGAGCCGTCCATAAATGACGTCACGCGATTTTGGCAGATTTTCCAATGTATTTTCACCCCCCCCCAACCCCTCGTCACACGTAATCAAGAGCTAGACCTTCCAATATGACGTCACAGTTCTTAAAAGCACCCTCCCCCTCGTCATACATCGCTACAAATCTGTAAGCCCCTCCCGCCTCCTAGGTGCATGACGTCATTTTTGTTGACATTTTTCATTTAACATAAGTTTGGCCCTTTTTTGGCCTTTTTTGGCAGTCAGTTTGGCCTTTTACCCAAATTACAATCTGGCAATCCTGAAGCGAGGCTGAAAGGAGTCAAACTATTTTTATTTAGTGATCAGCGACCTTTCTACTTTCTACGCAATTTTGTCCAGCGATTTTTTATTTGAATTGACTCAACGTCCTTTTGTGAGTACATCCTATTAATTTGATATTGACTCTTAGTTTAATTTATGAATTTACTCTACGACAAGTGTCATCTGATATGTATGACAAGCTATCAGTATCAGCAAGAATAGAAATTCACAAAAGTAAACTGTAAACACGGTTGGTGAAAATGTGTGTTCCCACCACAAGTGTTTTCAGATGGATTGTGAAAATTATTGTGTTGATTAGGGGAGCTCATAAAGTTTGGTATCATTATTAATGCAGCTGTCTGGTTCTAATGGAAGAGCTATGTTAAGGCTGTCAATTTTATGGATTTCTAATCCTGCTGCTAGCTTGACACATTAAACAGGGTAGACAGTAGCCTACTTAGAGACAACATTTGATTACAAAATAATGACAACATTCTTGTTTGATATTTTTATAATATAAATTTAAAAGAGAACATTGATTATTTTGTAAATACCTTTTTATGCTACCTTTTAAAAAAATGTTAAACGTTTCGTGCCATGGCTAAAAGATTAATTTTTAAAGGTTTGCGAGAAGGGTAAATACATTATATATTTGATAGAAAAATAAAGATCTTAATAAAGGTTAATAATTTTAAGATATCTGCGATAGATGATCAAATATTATTTAAGAAAAATATTACATTATATATATATAATATATATATGTGTGTGTGTGTGAATGTGTGTAATGTAATAAAGTTTATTTAACAAATATACTAAATTGAAGTTGATAAATTACATCAATAAGAATCTCTTCTTTTCATTTTGAAGAATGAACCACTACGAGGGATAAAGATAAAATGTTCGAGTGTATTATTTTTGAGACATATATGCTGTCACATCCTTCAAAGAGCAAGAAGATTTGCCAAAAAGAAGTGGTTCAAAAGTGGAATGAAATAAAAAATGATGCCGATTTGCAAGTCAAAGTGGATCACTACTTGCAAGAGTTAAAACAAGGTATCACTCCTGACGGTTTGGGCTATAACAATCATCACATGCTGATACAAAGAGATCCAAGAAAGTGATTGTGGTAAACCCCGAGAGTTCTGTGTCGCATTCTGACGTAAAAATAAACAAAGCCGAGGCTGATGATTCAGCGCCTACTGCTAGGAAATCTACAACATCAAGAATTGCTACAGCCCAGCTGCACTGACAGTCAGAGATTGACATTCTGAATTCCGATCTCATTGGGTTGTACGAACAACAAAAACGCGGAATGCTAACACTGGAACAGAATGTTGAACTGAAAGAGAAAAATAAAAATAAGAGGGAACTGGAAAGCAGCTGAAGAAGAAAAAGAATTAACAAAAAAGATCACAGAAAGCAAGAGATGAGAAGAAAAGAAAATTGAATGCACTGCTTGACAAAAATCCAGAACTTTGCACATCTCTGAACTTCAGGGCCAAGAATTGAGGAAGATCAGCCATTATTGTTGGATGAGAGAGGAATCACCATAGACAGTGACTTAGAGATGAACAATTTCCATTTTGCGGGAAACACTCTTGCTGATATTTGGTCACAGTTGATTGTTGATAATTTCCCAACTGTGGCTGAATTCATCAATCCATCACAATCTGAACTTGATGAAAAACAGATGTTGTTGAAGGATCAGAAATGGTATGATGTCCACGTGCGAACAAGCCAATACTTGACACAAATTTTAAAATGTACTGACAACAAGTGCTGTCCGAAACCAAGAAGCTCTTATTTCAATGGAGTAAGAGAGAGATTTCTGCCTCCTCCTGTACCAGTTGTTCAAACAAGCGAAGGTCTGAAAATTCCAGAACAGACAATAGATGGAGCATCACATAAATTCCCAACTCTATTTGCAACTCAAAGTTTGAAAGTGGAAGATTTGCTCCCTCGCTCTTCAAATCCTTATAGATCAATCCCATATGATTTGTACTGTCCATCATTCCAATCCGTGCTTGGTGAGAGGATTTGAAAGAAATGTCACATGTATTTTGCGTCATTAGTCATGCTCCGCAGTCATTCTGCAACACACAAGGTGGCATTAACTATTCCTCCCAAACGCATCAGACCAAAGACAGTCGCTACACGTCGGCAACATGAACCAATGGTTGTAATGTAATTGCAAATGAAGAAAATGGAGTGAGTGAAGATTGGATGGATGAAGAAGATCTTGATCTGAACGGACTATTCATTCCACTGGACGAAGAGATCCATGCTGCTATCCCTATTTATTCCATGAAGGAACATTTTGCTTCACCATGGGAAAATGGAGAAGCTTAAATTTTGTAGTTTTTTTTAAAATTGTTATTAAATTTTTAAAATATAATTCCAGTAATTATACCAAAGTTTTTCATTTTTGAAACACACGAATGTTATAATTCAACTTCATCTATTATTCTTTGTTCTACTACAAAGTATTTTCATTTTTGAAACACACGAATGTTATAATTCAACTTCATCTATTATTCTTTGTTCTACTACAAAGTATTGTATTTAGTTATAATTACTAAATAATTAGTTTATTTGATAATTATAGGAGAATTTGACTACAACATTCTGCAGCTTTCGCTATACAATACGATGAATATTTGTAAGATAATTTTTTGTTATTTTCAGCTTTCCTTTTTGATACATATTTTCAATTATTTTCTCATAAGATATTAAAATAAGCTCTTTCCATGCCAGAGAGTTTTCCAAGTTTATGCCGCATTGTGCCTAACAATTTTTTAAAAAGTTTTATAATTTTTTGTATGTTGACAGTTGATCATTGATATTAATTATAGTATAGTAAAATTTGTAATAAACGATGTATTTTATATTTATATCAAACTGAAGGAAATTGAATAGAAACTAGAAATATATTGAAACAAATACAATATTACCCAAATAAATAAATACTTTTCATTAAAAATTGTTCTTATTGTTTATCAAATTTTTGTGTTTAATTTTTTTTGTATTGTTACAAATCTGAACTTACCTGACTACAAACTTGTCTATATAGCTGTAACTGTATTCCTTTTCTTACTTTTCTCCTTTATTTATTTACTTTATTCGGTAGACATTAGGACAGACGTCCGGAAGTATTTCGGAAGCATTCTGTAGTTTATTTATTATTTTTTAGTCTACTTCCTGTTTCACAGTTGCAGTTCTCAATTATTTTAAAATGACTCATGACAAAACGAACTGTCCTCTATACTATAAACATGTACAAATAAAATTAGGAACTCCTTGTGGACCTACAACTTTGACTCATAATTAATTGTAACCTATGTTAAAATTAAATGGCTTTTGAACACGGCACTTTTTATGAATGAAACAATGAGAACAAGGCAATAGTAGTAGTGTCAAAATGAGGTTTAAGGATGAATAGTTGCCAATGACAACAATTATGCACACGGTACATTTTGCTATTCCATGCGAATATCTGGATGTATATTTCTAAAATTCTTGATTTAAAAAAATTACATTATTTTCTGTTTGTTTTTATTTCCAAAGCTTATTTGGTTTGTTTACTATAAGTATAAGTTGTGAAAAAAATATGTTATTATTATTATTAAAAATAAGAAATCTGGCATTTTTCACAATTTAAGTGTATATATTACTCATTGCTTGTGACTGTTACTGAAAGAGAGATATTGATGATCATTCTAAAAATTAAACAAAATAGCCTATTTATTTAATAAAAAATAACAACAAATATATTTAAAAACACAATAAACAAACAACATCGAGGTTAGAAGACACACACAATTTTATTTTGTCGGAAACGACAATTTTAGACTCACTGGATAGTGTTCTATCTTAAATATTTATATACTTTGAGGCCCTATAACAATAAGTAAAAATGTAGACAAGGGGTACATTTTTAAATAATTGAGAACTGCAGCTGTGAAACAGGAAGTAGAATAAAAAATAATAAATAAACTACAGAATGCTTCCGAAATACTTCCGGACGTCTGTCCTAATGTCTACCCTTTATTCTAATATAAATTCCGTTTATGAAATAAATGCTTTTTAAATTTTGAAAATATCCCACTCCGTTTGAAAATTAAAGTAATTAAAGTTATAACAAATTTCGTCTATTGATAATTTAAATTTCAATTGCATCATTGCAGAAAGCTTTTTTCCCCCGTTAATTTCATTATATATTAATATATATTAGACTAATTATACTATACTATTATAGACTATAGTATAGAAACCCAACTGTCACCACTGCTCTTTACTATAATAATAATGCCACTAGCCACTATCTAAAGGCTATTCATAATGCATGATATAATTAATAATATAATAAGGACAAAAATCTCTTCATAAATTAATAAATTTCTAAGCCCAAACCCATGTAAGTTTTATGATGCATAGACTATAAATAATAAATTTAAATACTATTATATAATATATATACTATACTGAATACTGTTTAGTGTTTACAAATGTTTCTGCATCAATAATTTAAATTTAATAAGACAGCGATTAATAATATAATAAATCACGATGTTCGTCGAGTATTAAAGCTTGGCCAATTCTTTGTTTACAAAATAAATCGAATCAAGTTGCAAACTGTACTGAATATAATAATAATTATAATGTTATTTCTAAACAGAAAGTAACTTAGTTGAAAAGAGTGACCTCTCATTAGTAAATTTAAAAAGCCTAATGGGATATTGAAGCAACAAAATAAACTTAAAATGCCCATTTTCGAATAAGAAAAAAAGGAAAATAGTGCTTTTTAATTATTTATTATAATTATTAATTTTTTTATTGGGGGGGGGGCTGGGGCGAGGGTTTGTGACTTTTTTAGGGGGGGGGGTGGTTCAACTTTTTGTGACGACGCGTGACGAGGGGGGGATGGGGGTAAAAAATCGTCAAAAATTGCGTGACGTCATTTATGGACGGCCCCAATGTCATTATTTGAAATATGCTTTATGATTAATGTTATTTACTTTAATTTCATTAATTTAATTTGTGTCACATTGATATACTGTCAATGATTTTATCCAGTGTTCATAGAAGGCGGTTCGCTTTTTTATTTTCGTTTAGGTTTAGATTGATACGAAGACCTCGGAGAAAAAATAAACTTTCTGTGCAATTTCAAAGCGTGGTTTCAAGTCGTTGAAAAGAGTCCTAGTTTAAGATTTCTACTGTTTATAAATTTATTTGAAGATTTTAAAAAAAATTATTTTTTTCTTAATCTCCAGGCAACTTGAACTCGAAATAGAAAAAAATCATAAATAAAATAATGTTTACCTGTGACCTGTGTTTAAAAAAAAACAACTAAATTTTAAAAAAATACCGTATATCGTTCTTGAATTTGAATTGTTAAAACAACTGATATTTTGTTATGATATTTTAAATTATTTTATGTGTGCTTGTTTCCTCACGCTATTTTCACCTCTCTGAAATTACAGTTATTTACGGCGTCTGTTTCTATAAGTGAAGAGGTAGGCAGTGAAGCTCAGGTCCATTTGTTTTTCCCGGTTTAGTCCCTTTACTTTAGTAACATTTATTGTTTCTTCAAAAATCAATTATATTTACTATTGTCAACAATATAAGAAAATTAATATTTTTTTAATATTTTGATTTAAAAATACAACAACAACAATAAAGAACCAAACATATGATAACATCTTTTATTTTGAGACAATCTACAATTAGGGGCCGTCCATAAATGAGGTCACGCGCCTAGGGGGGAGGGGATCACGCATTTGTGACGAGGGGCAGGGGGTGAAATGTGACGTGACATAAAAAACGCGCTACTATAAATAAAAGTTCCACTGAAATATTTGATTAAAATACAAAATAAACAAACAATTTGTGTAAAGAAAAAATGAATTTGAGCTTTATTATTAAACTAATACGACAGTATATGCCTAAAGAACGTACTTACATAAGTAATATATGATATAAAAGCCCAGGTCACTCATTCCGTAACGCCGAGGGACATAGTACGACAGTCCATAGCAGTTAAAAAAGAAAGGTATCATTTTGGTTTCGAGATTAACAGAGCGTGTGGTGTTTCTCGTCGTAAAATATTATATGACGTCAATTACCCAAACAATTATAAAATACTTTTGTACATTAATTTCAGGAAGTTTAATATTTCGTATTTAACAAACAACGATAAGTTACTTGGGCTTTTGAAAAAAATATAGTAAAATATAATTCTTAAGACATACTATATCATAAAATATCTATGTAAAATAAAAAGAAAGGAAAAAAACAACAAACTATGACACAGGATATAGGAAAAAGGAGGAAGTATCAAAAGTTACAGTGCAACCTATAACGAGAAAAATATTCTACAGTTAGGTAAACTTGTGAATTTGGTTCATTCCATACGTAGCTAACGTACCAAATCGTCTTATAAATCTATTTTCCCTGTAGATCCTATCATGGGTATCGCTCAGATATAAAATACCAGTAAATGCATTACCCTGTGAATTAGGTCGAATCTTAAATATTAGTTTTCATCATTTTATTGATACATATTTGCGTTTAAAATATGTACAGTTACAAACGATTTTACAATTTGACCTTATCACATGGTAGGCAGATAAATCTATTATTTCTTGAGTTATATCTATTTTTAAAAAAAATATTTCTTTTGGAGCTAACAGTCTGTACAATATTTGTATTGTCATAAACTCCATAAAGTAAAACATAAAAAAAGAAGTTATAATTTTCGAAATGTTCATGACTTGTAGTCTTCAATCAAATTCTTAATTATTTAACAACTAGTTTGTGCTGCGGCGCCCACCTTTTTCAAAAGTCCAACTAACTTGTATGATAAATACGTAATATTAAACTTTCTTAAATTTAAATGTACAAAAAGTATTTTATAATGTGTTGGAATCTCGTGGCCCTAAACACTTTATCCTTAGATATTCGAAGTACGTCAATCCACAATTTGGAGATATTTTATAGTTTTTGTCAATTTCTCGCCAACCATAACATCTATCGGGATCTTCTTTTTATCTTATCTATACAGATGCTCCTTCTATGCAGAAGATAGTTGCGTCCACAGACCATGGCAAGTGATGCAGCGTACACAGGCCTCGGCTTTGTGGGTTCCACGCATTACCCAGCCGCCTAACTACATGTAGTGTTAGGTACCCATTCGGAGCCGGGCGACTCAGGGACGCCCTAGGCCCCGGGAACAAACCCTTGCCTTCACACGGATTCGAACCCGTGACCATCGGTACGACAGTCCAGTGCGCTGCCACTCGACCACCGCGTCCCACAGAGAAAAAGCAACAACAAAAAAAAATAATAAAAAATAAATAATAATAAAATCAATTATACATAATGAAGTGGATCATTCTAAAGGTATCATCTTCCAAATCAAAATAAACAATTATACATAATGAAGTGGATCATTCTAAAGGTATAATCTTCCAAATCAAAACAAACAATTTTTTCCCCAATAAGTGTATGCAGATAACATACAAATGTTATATTTAAATCACAAGAGAGTAAAAACCAGATTTAAGACACAAATCATTTATACTATTTAATTTCTCATCTTATTTGTTGAATAAACTTTCGCATAGACTTAACAACTAAAGTGCAGATACACTTAAGCGTATCAGTTTAAATTATGCATCGTGACATTTTTGTGTGACATTTTTGTTTGTTTGTTTTGCATTCATTGAGCCTTGTACAAGTCACACTCTACCTATGGCAGTGATGGAGAACCTAAGGCACGCGTGCAGCAGTCGGCCCGCAGAGCCTCATCACCCGGCACGCGACTAAAATATTACTTCCTTAATCAAACCAGCCCAGCCAAACCCACATTTTCGGGTTTCATGGGAGTGTTGGCACTTTGCTATATACAAAAGTGGGTTTCGGTAAAATTTCGGTCACGTGACCCCCAAAAAGGTTCGCCATCATTGGCGTATGGTATTCAGAGACAACTTTTTTCTTTTACCCAAGTTAGAGCAAAAGTGCGAAAACTGTTTCTTTCAAACTAAGTAAAATCGTTTGTTGTCTACCTTTAAAAAAAATAATTAATATCATATATACATACCATCTAAGAATGACAATATTTGTAAATATAATTCTTTTCTGTTCCCCAGACCATTAACTTTTAAGAAAAATATAATGAATTACAATCTTGATGTGATATTAGCACTAGATTAACTGCAAAACCATGTCATTGTTGTAATCGTTTGGTTTGTAAAATATTTTAGTAATTGTTTATTGTTTTGTAAATCGTCAAATGAAATCACTTAAAAATACTAATTGCAATATTTAAACAAAAAATATTAATGTAAGTGTTCTTTAAATATGTTGTTCAAATACACAACGGTCTTTTATTTGATCAGGTTCATTGCATAATTTAAAGCAAACAAAAGATTGGGAGACAACTGGAAGTATTCTTTTCTTCCAAATCTGATGTAAAAATGGGTGATCTCTCTTTGCATTAAATATAGACAACTGCTAATAATATGTCTTGTTTTCCGAAGTGGCTGCGAACTATATAAAAGAACCCAGCTGGCATATACCTAGAGTCTATTTAGGATCTCTCTATCATTCAACTATGGTATATCTAATTAATTATATAGTATATTAAGCATCTTGATATAACGGAGCTATCATCCTTATATTACATATCTGTTATCATTCTATGACATAAAATACATCTATGATAGACCTGTCATCCATCTATGATAAAAACTATCAACAATCTATGATAGACATTTTCCATCTATGATAGACATGTCATCCATCTGTGATAGACCTGTCATCCATCTATGATAGACCAGTCACCCATCTATGATAGACCAGTCACCCATCTATGATAGACATGTGACCCATCTATGACAGACGTGTCATCCATCTATGATAGACATGTCACCCATCTATGATAGACCAGTCACCCATCTATGATAGACATGTCATCCATCTATGATAGACATGTCACCCATCTATGACAGACGTGTCATCCATCTATGATAGACATGTCACCCATCTATGATAGACCAGTCACCCATCTATGATAGACATGTCACCCATCTATAACAGACGTGTCATCCATCTGTGATAGACCTGTCATCCATCTATGATAGACCAGTCACCCATCTATGATAGACCAGTCCAGTGGCGTCACTAGGGGGGGGGGCGAGGGGGGCGGGCCGCCCCGGGTGACACCCACCAGGGGGGTGACACCCGAGCCTAAATTTTACTGTGTACGATTTTATGTCAGAAAAAAAAATGAAGACACATTTTTTTCATCTAGAGAGAAATTAAGAAATACAAAGAAATACGTTAAACGCGAAAACTTTTTATTAAAAAATATCAGTTAACTTGCAATAATAAAACAGTCCCAACACACAAACAACATTTAAAAAAATTATGAAAAAAACGAAAAGAAACGTCGCAGCTGAGAGATCTTTAAAAAAAGCTGGACATGAAAGAGGCAGTATCTTATGTTTTAAAAGATATAAATCTATTTGGGCTTTGACACACCGACACCATGGACGAATCCCACCTCACGACTCCCCCACACCACAGTGGGGTGTGGGGGGATAATATTTTTTATCCCCCCCCCCAAAAAATATATTATTTTTTATAAAAAAATCAAAAGATGGGTTTTCTTTGTTGATGTTTTTTCTAGACGAAAATTATGAATTCAATGTCTTTGAGTTAATATTTTGTTTTATATATATTTATTAAAGGCGTGATATGCATGTTTGTATACAGGTAGTCCCCCGGTTACGACGGTCCCATCTCGACTTACGATGTTTCGTGGTTACGAACGCTCCCCCATAAAGAATAATATTACGCGGTATTCCGTATTTAAATTATTTTTTTTAAAACTTTTTTTTTCATGGGGTAACGAATTGTTTTCTCTAGTTGAAATTATTGGAAAAATATGTATTATTATTATTTGAACCTACAACTTTCGTTTGCGAATTTTTCTCATCGTGAAGTTATCAATGAAGTCAGTAAAGCTAAGAAAGCTTACAAGTAAGTTCCTTTTCAATGCTCATTTAGAAAGAGCATGTTCAGTCTTTGTTGTCCCATGCAAATTCTAACTCATTTTATATTCTTTTCAACTTTGAAAATGATTGCTCTCAGTTGCAGTTTGATGTCATCATTTAGAGATAGATGAGAAGTGCGATGTGTACATTTGTAAAGAGCTGTGTGAAATTTAGCTCATTCAAAAGCAGCAAAATGTTTAGCTCTGTGCACGTGTTTTGAGTTTGCCATTGAGGTACTTCCTTTTCCTTACCCTGAGCCTGGACAATAACTTTTTTAAAAATATTTTTGAAAATTGGACTAATTCTGAAGGTAAGCAGTCTTCGAAATCACGTGAATGTTCTTCCATTATCTTGGCTGCTGCCCATCGGATGGCGAAATTGCTGAGGTCAGATAGGTTTGTAAGAAAGCTAAATTTCTCATGGATGTCTTCATATATGGGCCTAACCGATGTTGCAGGGCTCAAGAAAGTTTGTCAATGATTACCAGAAATACCTCAACCTTGAAACTTTTGCCTCGGGGAGAATACTGTTTTGGTGATGTCCCTTTATCAAACTGACGCCCTTTTCTCTCTCTTTTTTGTTGTTGATAGCATTGAAGATTGTTCATACTCTTTTTTTACCACGGACTTGTCCTTTACTTTGTCTTCATATGAATCAAATTAAGAATGCTGCCTTTTAACAAACTCAATTAGAGACTTCCTTTCTAAAATTGTTTCCCAAATTTCAAGTAAAATAGCGACTTCCAGTTGTTTAAGTTCCTTTAGAAATTCTTCTGCTTCAAGTAGACAGTCACGTGGCTGATTTTCGTTTGTTGCTAATTCTTCCAGTGTTGCGATATTCCCATGGTATAAGTTATTAACAGACCTTACTGCATCATGTCAGGCTGATCATCTTGTGTTACACAAGGCTTTGTTAACATGTATTAATTTCATGTCTTTTTAAGTACCTGTCAACGATGAGTAGATGCAACAAGCCGGGTATAAAAATTTTGCAGAAGACAAAAAAATCTGACTGCATCAGGACAACCTGCTGCACTTTTCCCAATCAAATTAAGGGAATGAGCTGTGCACGGCACATAATGAGCAGCACTGCACTTCTCACGAAGAATAGCCTAGTTTCCGTTATACTTCCTACTCATATTTGCAGCATTGCCGTATGACTGTCCAAGGCATTTTCAGGGATTCATACAAAAATTTGCCTGAATCTTTATTATACACTATAATAAGTTTGGAGTACCTTAAATTATTGGTGGCGCCTGGCTTTAGCCCGTTAAGCACCCCCTCCCCCTTTTAAAAATGTAATAGGGTGTTGGGGTCACGCATCGGTGACGTTGTGTGACGAGGGGGTGGGGTTAAAAAATGGAACTTCACATTTTAAATGGACGCGCAACTTTAAATAAAAGTTCCACTTAAATATTTTGATGGTAATCCCTTATTTTAGCGTATTTTATATTTCAAGTCATCAAAAAAACTTTTTTTTAAAACTTACTTCATTAATTATTATTATGAAATCTATTTTAAAACTAAAACATTAATTTTTTGTTGAAATAAAATTACTATTTTACGATTTGTACGAAATAAATTTTTTGTATATTTCACTATTTTCTGTGACTAACGGCGCCATTGTTGTTGGAAGTCTGCTTTTAAAAACCTTTTCTAATTTAAAACCCATTTAAACTCAAAAACACACGAAAAACTAACTGTAAAGCATTAAATACTTTTTTTAAATTTCTGATTTAAGTGTTTAAATTAGTAAAAGTAAGTTATTTTATATATTTTGTTATAAAAATTTAAAATGCGCTAAAATAAGGAATTACCATATTTGATTCTTTAACGTTTATTTATTAATGAAGTTTTCGATGGCTTCACGCGTGTTGCGACATCAGAGCGCAAACTTACCCTAAATACATATTTAAATGACAAAACATAATTTGCAACATGCTAGTTTTTATTTAGAAAATACGGCGGGGGGGGGGTCAAAGCTTTGTGACGTCATATCGTGAAAAGGGGTGGGGGTATAAGTATGAAGCTGGGGGAGGGTGGGGTAAAAATCGGCATCCTCACGTGACGTCATTTATGGACGGCCCCTTCAGTCGTGAAGGGGTGACACCATGAGCTACCGCCCCGGGTGACACCAACCCTAGTGACGCCTCTGGACCAGTCACCCATCTATGATAGACATGTCACCCATCTATGATAGACATGTCATCCATCTATGATAGACATGTCACCCATCTATGATAGACATGTCATCCATCTATGATAGACATGTCATCCATCTATGATAGACATGTCATCCATCTATGATAGACCTGTCACCCATCTATGATAGTCCTGTCATCCATCTATGATAGACCTGTCATCCATCTATGATAAACCTGACACCCATCTATGATAGACATGTCACCCATCTATGATAGACCAGTCATACATCCATGCTAACCATCTATGATATCCATGTATGATGGACTGGTCATCTGTCTATGATAGACCAATGTTGAGGTCACTGACACCAAATTGTTTTCATACCACCAGCGCTAGAAGAGAGCAAGGGGGGATAATGTCACATTCG
The DNA here is from genome assembly GCA_944989445.1 of Ampullaceana balthica. Classification (NCBI taxonomy): domain Eukaryota; kingdom Metazoa; phylum Mollusca; class Gastropoda; family Lymnaeidae; genus Ampullaceana; species Ampullaceana balthica. The sequence goes on from CALYLW010000864.1 coordinate 229,106, forward strand.
AATTGCAATGTTGTCCTTTTTGTTTTGACTACTTGGCTAAACTAACACATTGGGTGAAAATCTGCAACTCAGGCTAGATTGTTGCTCGCCAGGGAAAATATTTCGCTATGTTAATGGTGGAGGGGGGGGGGACCAGCGGCGTAGCCTGGGTATGTGCTGTCTGGGCGTGTATTCGTACAGTGTTCGCAATTGGTCGTAATTAATTTGTCATTAACTTAATTTTAGAGACGCTACTTTAACACCTAGCATTACTTAAGACAGTTGTAAGCAATGTTCGAATTAATGATATTATTTTAGGCAGGCTAGCTTCCAGCCTAAATATATGAATAAACTTGAATAAATCAACAGGTCTTGAATTCAGTAAAACAATTTTGTTTAACCGGTGAGGTAAAATATTCCTTGCTTGACAATGTGATGTGAGATATTTTGAATACTCTAATTTGAAGGCAAAATTGCAAAGTCCAGTAGAAGAACTGTAATACAAACATATCTGTCTTCCAAATTCTATACAACTGCCAAAACCTTTTATGAATTTCTAAGGTAGCATCGTGTTATGAAAGATACAACTTTCCTCTTAACTGTTTTTCTACATAAAATGATTACATATTCACTTTGATCAATTTTTTTCAATAAAATCTTTGAAATATTCTACAACGTCAACTTTTAAATTTTTTTTCAATCTTTATATATCCCGCTACTGGACTTATTTTATCCTTATTTGAAAAATAGAAAGAGCTATTGAATACCATTGAATGTTATTTGGTATCTTGTTACTGAAGGATGATTTTTGGCGAACTGTATCTCCTAAAATTGCTATTAGCTCAGTTTAAATTTGAGATTTAAAACTTTTTAAACCCCCCTTTTCACACGATGTCCTGGGAGTGCTCGATCGTAATTTTTAAGTAAATGCATCGGTTCCGAAATATTGCATTATTTATAACAGTATTGTCCTCTCTGTGACAGCGAAAAAAGCCACATTTAATGTCAAACATTCTAACAATAATTTCTTGCCACTTTTGGTCTAAACGGTAGAACTCTACAAAATACTTTTGGTTTGGTCATTTAAAACATACTGCATACGTCGTATTTAATTGTTAAAAAAAATTAAATCATTGTGAAATCTGTCAAGTAGCTCAAAAATTAAGGGGCCGTCCTTGAAGTAAGTCACGCTTCGGAGGGGTGGAGGGGGTGAAAGAAAGTGTGACAGTTTGTGACAGTGGGGAGTGGGGGGTCTGGCCACGTGTGACGTCACGTGTGTTTTGTATAAAATTTGAATTATTTGTTAGTAAAAATATTATATTATTTTGAAAGTGTGACATACTTTGACCCATGGGGGGGGGGCTGTGTGCATGGGCGTAGGGAAGGGGGGGCAAGGGGGGCATTTGCCCCCCCTACATTTGAGAAAAAAAGTTTTTAATTTATTAAATGCATTACTAAATGTTGTATTTTAGCTATTACAGCACTATTTTGTAAGTCTTATTAATTTCTAAGGCTTTTTTCAACCCTTATGTTATACTGAACTTGAATTTAATTTAAAATTGTACCTGTATGGCATTGTCAGTTAAAATTTAAAAAAAAGTTGGATTTTTTTGCCCCCCCCCCTGGAAAAATTCCTAGCGACGCCCATGGCTGTGTGTCCGAGATTTGTGACAGGTGGGGAAGGGAAGAGGGTAAAATTGGTCAAAGATAGCGTGACGTACTTTATGGACGGACCCTAATACCTTTTATGAAAAAAAATTTCTAAAAGTTGACTCCGTTGATTTTGCAAGTAGACTCTTCATTAAAAAAAAATAGCTAGTCTATTCTTTTATTTTTATTAAACATAATTTTAACGCTTTTCAATTTTAGAAACTAATTAAAAACAAGCAATCAGCCATCGCCCCCCCCCTCCAAACACATGCTGCTCAGATAATTTGATTGGCTCATGTTCCTTTATTTCTTTTATTAATTTCGTACTTAGCTTTCCTATTATTTCGATAAAAAGCTACACTTTCATGTAACATTTTCCTTGTAAGAAACTAATTGACGACTAGGAATTAGCCTCCCCTAGCCAAGTGCCACCCGGGGAAATGGCCCCTCTTGTCCCCCCCCCCATTACTTCGCCCCTGGTGGGGAACTGATGAGTTTGAGTGGTGCTAGTAATTTTATGTTATGGCGTTTTCCTCTTTATTTTCTGCTTATCTCATCATTAAGGGATTTAGCCACCTTGATCCAGAGGCGTAACAACGACTTGCCATCGGGGCCAAGGGCGCCGTGGGCTAATCAAATTTAGTACTTTCATAACTTTTTTAAAATCCATGTATCATTTGTCAAGGGCGCCAAAAATAAATTAGCCAAGTGCGCGGAAAACCTAGTTACGCTTCTGCCTTGATCCAATGATAAATGCAGTCATAAATTCACAGAATAAATATTGTATACACTAAAATAAAAAAAAATTATATTTGTTTCATTTACATTGCCCATTTGTAAATTAAAAATGTTCATGTTAGCTCAGAAGCTTGTACGTCATTGAGACTGGCTTCATTTTCGACCACAGACCATTACTAGTTACATGCAAAGTTGAAATATCACTGCCTTTGCACTGTAGATGCATGATATGGTGCGCTATGTATTCAACTGTCATCGTTTCAACGTCGACTTTTGTAGTTTGAAATAATTTCATGATATAGAATCAAATGTTTATTTTGAAAGCTATATCAAAAGTGTATCAGAAGATAATAAAACATGTACTTTATAATTGTAGTTAATGATTACCCTTTTTTCAGATAAAAGGTGCACATTAAATTATGACTCGAAATCTGTTTTCCTTAAAGTAATGAAACACTAAAATATTGTATAAGTTGTCTACCTTATTTTCACCAGATATTAAAAAAATAATTCCAGATGAGATTTTTATGTCTAGATAGAGTTTCGTGCGAGAAAAACTGATGAAAAATATACCCAAATCAACGATATACCTTTTGACACACTGCAGTGCATTTGTTTGAGCATTGTAGAGCAAACGAGATTAGGACCACAAAAAAAACCGAGAGTCTTACAGTAATTTTTCTGAATGCATTATCTACGGGGAAAAAGTCACAGTAAGCAAAGCACAAAAAAAAATATATATATATATATATCAAACCACATTTTTAAAAACGTATCAAGGCGTAAGTAAATGATAGTATGTATCACAGAGGGTATCGCTAGCAACATGTCTCGAAATTATGTTCACGTAACACCAATAGCATTGTTAAATTATGTTGACGTAACACCAATAGCATTGTTAAATTATGTTGACGTAACACCAATAGCATTGTTAAATTATGTTCACGTAACACCAATAGCATTGTTAAATTATGTTGACGTAACACCAATAGCATTGTTAAATTATGTTGACGTAACACCAATAGCATTGTTAAATTATGTTGACGTAACACCAATAGCATTGTTAAATTATGTTGACGTAACACCAATAGCATTGTTAAATTATCTTCACGTAACACCAATAGCCTTGTTAAATTATGAGGACGTAACACCAATAGCATTGTTAAATTATCTTCACGTAACACCAATAGCCTTGTTAAATTATGTTCACGTAACACCAATAGCATTGTTAAATTATTATTATTTTTACAAAGCATTTATTAAGAAAGCGAAATAGGGCACCCAACGACCCACCAGGGTTGATATTATGAATACAGGTCCCTCAAACATTTCAAGAATGATGGTTCGACCTTGGACGAAATGAACAAATGTAGTATAAGTATTGAAAGATAAAAATAAAACATGAAGTTTAAGTCATGGTGTAATGAATTCGAGATAATCTAGGGGTTGTCTATTAATAGCTTTTTGTGATACTTGAAGTCTTTACAGACCAGGGACTTAACGTTGGCTGGCACAAGTCACATTCTGACATGTTATGTGGGCTAAAATTGGTGACCGCCACAGGTGTCCATGTGCAGGCGAGAGCTATAGGAAATGTAAACAATGGGAGTGTGGGGGGGGGGAGGGGGAGAGAGAGGGGAGAGAGGATGTACGTAACTTTATAACAGACTATCAGACCACATGGCATTTTTTATTGTCCGGTTACATGGGATCAGGGGGTGGGTGGATGGGCTTTGAAGGACATTCTACTAGGGGTGAACCGGATTTCGGCTCCGGCTTCTGCAAATCTGGAATCCGGCCATTTTTTACAAATCTGCGCCGGCAGAATTTTACTTCAAAAATACTGACGAATCCAGCAGGCCGGTTTTGCGATAAATATATATAAGTATAATAGCTCCGGCTCCCGCGAATTCGGAATCCGGCCATTTTTTACAAATCTGGCTCCGGCTTCGGCTCCTGGCGGATTTCAAAATTTTTAAACCGGTACACCCTTGCATTCTACCGACAATTTTAGGTAGAGGTGTACCGGATTTCGGTTCCGGCTCCGTCAAATCCAGAATCCGGCATTTTTACAAATCCGGCTCCGGCTCCAGCTACGGCCGGACTTCACTTCAATAAAAAATTCTCAACCAAGTCATTTTGGTTCTTTATCTTAATCCGAACTTCGCGTATCTTTACTTCATGGAATATGGCCCACCTTGCAAAAAGTTTGGACGCCCCCCTGGCCTAAACACACATTGTAATTATTTGGCCAATCACACATAGAACATTGAGTAAACTTAAATAACTTTTTATATCTGAAACAAAAACGTGCATCTTCTACCATATGTTGGCATGCACACACAAAAAGAATGAAACAAATTTTAAACCCCTAATTGTATTAGAGAGACATTTAAGACAAACATTTAGCGCATTAAAAAAAACTAGTATTTTCAAAAATAAGATATTATTTTTATTAATTTATTCTATGTATAAATTTAAACTCACTGTTTTAAGAAGATACTTTAACAATTTTTGAGTGTTTGAATAAAATTAACAATGTTAAAGAATTCAGATGTTTTTTTTTAAATTTCAATTTTAATACAATTTAGTTCCACGCCAAAACTTAGACTTTCAAGCCCTCCCCATCTCCTCGACTGTCATCCTCTCCCACGCACATAGTTTGTGCCCATCAAATGAAACTTTTTCTGCGGCGCACTCACATCATATGCCATAACTGTAAACAAACCGCTTGTTGGTAATAAAAGCTGTCAACTGACTGCACACAATCCTCTTTCTATGTGGGCCTTCACATCAGACTAAGTACAGAGAGAAAATGGCTTTAAGACTAAGTTTGCTGTTTCTGACTTCCGCTGGACTTTTCCATGTCATCGGTGAGTTTCATTTGGATAAGTTGCAGTTTTAAGGAGTCACGTGATGTAAATAAATGTATTTAAACATATCCCTTAACTTAGTCGCCCTAGCAACACCCTTTCTCTTTTCAAACAAACTTAACAATTACCATTTTTACACGCTTTTATTTAAGTCACACTGTTTGTATGTTGTATCGTCAAATCTTGTAACGTAAAATTAAACCCCTTCTGATGGTCCTAGAGATCTCAAAATTTTACCACAGATAGATCTTGGATGACAATGTATTTTATCAAAATTTCTGATCGATCCAATGTACCGTTATTAAATTTATGCATTTTTTTTGTAGATTGTGCTGAATAAGATAATTTCTGTTAACTGACTATTCATTTTAGAAAAAGAAATATTCTTGAATTTTTAATTTTAATTATTTCTTTAAACTGGGAACTTGTATTAGTAGTGTTTTCTGTGTGCGTGTCTGTATTATTTTTGCTCTTACAATGTATGTAAATGAAATGGATTTTGATACTTTTTACCCTTTAGGTTTATGTTAAAGCATCATTTATACAAGAAAACTTCTTTGACGATCAGTTATTTCATCATTGTTTATTTTTTTAAACTGATATCAAATGATGACTCGCTATTTGATCTGTTGTTATTGGTATCCTTCCTTATCTTCTTATACATGAATCTACACACACACACATAAAATCTTGTTACTATAATAGTCCGCAGTTATAAAACTGTTATGCGTTAATTATCGAAACAACGAATGCAGTTCTCAAAATGATGCGTTCAAGACCCAATCAATGTGATTTGAGGATCAGGTAGAAAGTGTGTTGATTAGCGTGTAAAGATTCCATAAACATATTGTAGGAAAACAAAGTCATTCTTTCTAGTTTGAGTTGACAAGAAGTGTGCCATTTAAAGGTATATGTCCGATGACAAAGGTCAAGACGGTGTCTAGTGTCAATGGAATCTGCTTTTCAATGAGAATGTTGTGTCTTATCATACAGAGGCTCCTTCTGTTGGTCTGTAGGTAAGCAATCACAGGCCACGGCTGTGAGGGTTCCGCGCATTACCCAGCCGCCTTTGTTTCCCTTCGGAGCTGGGTGGACTCAAGGACACCCTGGGCCCCGGGGGACACATCCCTGTCTTCGCGGGGATGCGACCACCGTGCATAAAAATTAACATACCACTAAAATTAACATACTACTAAAATTAACATACCACTAAAATTAACATACCCTTAAAATTAACATAGGGGCCATCCATAAAGTACGTCACGCTCCAGAGGGGGTGGGGAGGGGGTGTAAGAAAGTGTGACAGTTTGTGACAGGAGGGAGTGGGGAGTCCGGCCATGTGTGACGTCACGGTGTTCTATATTAGATTTTAATTATTTTGTTAATAAAAAAAAGGAATTTTTGTTCGAAAGTGTGACGTATTTTAGCCCCACAACCCCTCAAAGATTTGTGACAGTTTGTGACAGGGGGAGGGAAGGAGCTTAAAATTGTCAAAAATAGCGTGACTTACTTTATGGGCGGCCACATACCACTAAAATTAACATACCACTAAAATTAAATAAAGTCAAACGGTTAGTCTAATTAATTCATGTCAATTTGCTATCGTTAATCACTTAATCACATTCCAGATTTGTACCAGTTAGAATAATCGAATATTTGTAAATTCGTGCTCCCATAGTCCGTTCTTTTATAATAACATGACGGCGCTCTCTCGCTTCCAGAGCGACCTCGACTAGACCCCCCCCCCGTTTTTTTTTACAGCAGCACTAAAACAATCAAGTTCATTCAACAGAGTGTACACATGTCATCAACATTCTGACAACAGTGATCCTCATCTGGTAAAGTCCTAAAATGGACTAGAGCGTTGGAAGCAATAACCTTCTGTATAGAAGGAGCGTCTGTAACAGCTACTATAGGATAAGGCAGTGATGGCGAACCTTCTTGGGGCCACGTGCCCAAAATTCAATTGAAACCTACTTTTATATAGCAAAGTGCCAACACAAAGTGCCAGCACAGTGGTTTGATTAAGGAAGTAATATTGTAGTTGCGTGCCGGCTGATGAGGCTCTGCGTGCCGTCTGTGGCACGCGTGGCATAGGTTCGTTATCACTGGGATAAGGGATCGTGTGAATAATTTCTCTCTAGTTAGAAAAGTTTACATTAATGTACAAACAAGGCATAGAAGATAGGCTGGTGAACAATGTTCCCTCTAACGTTCGTTGGTCCGTGTGCAAAGCAAAATAACTTGTGTGCAAAGTTGCACAGCATTCCTTTTTTTGTGCATTATTTAAAAAAATTTGCTGCGCGGTAATTCTAAACTGCTGCGCGGCGTCATTCAGGTATCTGCGCGGCCGCGCAGTCGCACAGCTTAAAGGGAACATTGCTGGTGAATGATTGTGATGAAGGAATGGAGATCGCAATATAAAAATCAACACTAAAGATCGAGATTTTGGGAAATAATTGGTTTATTTTTAGGTGCATGTAAGTGAATTCTCAACAAAAAATAAATTTAAAAAAAAGTCTATATATATTTGACTATAATACTTCTCATACACCGATTATAAATAATATAATAGCCCAAGTCACTCACTCACTCCCTCACTTGCTCATTCCGTAACGCTATGACGTCATTGTTTGAGCTTATATTTTAATACAAGGTGTGCATCAGGAGGTGTGCAAAATAATTATAAATTAAAGATTATTTTTTGAAATAGTACAACAGTCCATAGCAGTTAAAAAAGCGTGTGGTGTTTCTCGCCGTAAAAAATATTATAAGTATATTATCATTGTTTTAGCTTATATTTTAATTTTGGAAAAGGAAATGATGTAAAAAGAGGATTTGAGGCTTTATAATTATAAAATACTTTGTGTACATTTCAGGAAACTTATTATTTCGTATTTATCAAACAAGGATAAGTTACTTAAGCTTTGGAAAAAAAGTGGGCGCCCTAGGCGCCCTACAAACCCTAGTTCCTAATAAGACACAAATAAAAATGTTTCTAGATGACGAAAGCAACATTTCAAACAGTTAAAATTTAATGAAAATACGTCACATTAAAGCATTGGAATGCTCAGCATAACCCTAAAGGTGATCAAGAAAATAAGTACGGTGATCAAGTGGCATGCGTGTCTGGAGGCGTGGGTTTGAATCCCCGTGAAAGAAGGTATGTGTTTCCGCAGATTAAACGCGTCCCCGATTCCGCATAGCTCCAAATGAGAATATGTTATTAGTTGGGGAAACAAAACGGTTTGGCACTGTGTCCCACAATAGCAGTGGCTGGTCAACACAGCTCACTTGTCCAACAGACCTGCCTGGTGCATACTACATACGATATGTGTAACAAACAGCGTGGGACGCAATAATCTTCTGTATAGAAGGAGCGTCTGTTAAAAAAAATGAAATCCCATCTACAAGATAAAAAGCAATAGATTTAAGATCTGAAGTGAATTATTTGAGATTTTAACTTTAAAATATAAAAAAAGGTTCGACGCGTGGATTTCATAGGTAATCAATGGACTATTCTACCAGATTGACCCAGACAACAAGGAGAATGTGGAAGCGTACCCATTTTTTTCAGATATGTGGCATATTATAGAAAGCAGACACATTTAATAGCGAGAAGTAACTATAAAAAGTATCACCTTACACATTCAGATGATAAATCAAAAATAAAATGACAACATACTTGGTGATTTATATTAATAAGAAATTATATCTAAATATAGCACATTTCTGATAATAAAAATCGCTATGATATATTAAAAATTAAATAACTAAGTGTCAAGGAACAAACTTAAACATCCAATGAATCAATTCATATATTAAAATTAATAAAACGTTCCTGCTTATTGTCCGTCCGATGATGATTTTCTTTTCCTCACTTTAATGAAACTCAAATCAATATTTTATATATATATAGTTTTTTAGAATTAAATTTTAATTAATTTTTTAAAAACATGTCACTGGTCTGTAGAGTAAAGGGCAACGAAAAAGATCAGCATTTCTCAATAACTTGTTATGTATTTATGGGCCGTCCATAAATGACGTCACGCAATTTTGGTCGATATTTCACCCCCCCCTCTCCCCCTCGTAACAAAAACTTAGACCCCCCCCCCTTTTCAAATATGAAGTCACAGAGCTATGCCGCCCCCCCCCCATAAAATCTGTATTTTCTATTTGAAAAAGAGCATGTTTCAAAACAGTTTTTTGTCATGTAAGTATGTATTTAGTGTAAGGTTGCCCTCTAATATCGTAACACGTGTGAAGCCATTTTAAACGTTATTAAATAAATTGTAAGCAATCAAATATTTAAGTGGAACTTTTATTTAAAGTTGGGAGATTTGACGTGACTTCACATTTCTCAAACACCCCCTCCCACTCGTCACACATCGTCACAAATGTGTGGACCCCCCTCCTATTCACTAGGTGCGTGACGTCATTTATGGACGGTCCCTGAGCTGTGCTGTGCCGTGGTTGTGTTCTCCATCTCTTCTATATACAAGGGGACGTAAATGGCAATCGCGTTTAACTTAACCAATATTAAAAGTAGTTAATGTTTAATTTGAAAAGAGATAATCATGGTTTTTTACTTGAAATTAATTTAAATAAATATTATAATTAAAATAGAAAACGTTATATTTTATTTCAACAATAAATAAGATTTTAGCTTATAATTGACAAAAATTTAAAAAAGAAAACAAAAAACTTATTTTATTTAAATTGTTTAAACAATAATTGATTTTTCACACGAGCTCTCTGCCACAACCTATAGAGATTATAACAATCATACTTCCTAACACCCAGTATTATACTTCTCATTTTATCAGTCCAATTTGTTAATTCAAAACATGTTTTCTCAACACAGATGGCGAAAACTTTAGAACCTCATTCCTTAGCCACAAGCGTGTCCCAGTTGGTCAAACCTTCAGTGTGACCTGTCACGTGAGGTTATTTAATCTTTACGATGAGGACGTCCTAATGAAATTGTTGTCTGTAACCAGATCCACCTATTTCCTCTATGGCAACGAAACTATTATTCAATTCTCTGTGTTCGAAAATTCACCCGAAGACATTCAGGTAATGTATAGGCAGAATGTTGAAAATTAAAATACTCATTCCTTATAGCTTACCTACGAAAAGTAACGTCTGATTTTACCTGACACTGTTTTCTTATATGAGGCCTTTAAATATAATTTTAAGCATTTGCTACCAGAAGATTGAATGAGCCTAAATTAAATTGTGCACATCGAATTTTAATTCCCATTTTCCATTTGAAATTGCTAATGAGTATTGAAATCGTATTATCCTCATTGTTGGGACCGTATGCCCGCATTCCAGTTTTAAATGTTTTTTTTCCCCGGATAAGATTTTTTATAGATTGATTGCTCTTGACACAACTTACAATATCCATTCTCTATCATCCGTTGCAAACACTGGGTTGAACTTGCAGCAAATAATGTTTGGGCTTGGCGGGCCTGTATTCCCTTTTTCTTTTATAAGAGCTTCATGAATAGAATCATAAAAAATAGTTATGTGTCAATATATCCATAACTTTAAAAGACACATAAAACACTGCAACTGTCATCTCAATTCTCCCTTTAAAAGGTATTTTTATGTTGTTTTTATAAATAAAAAATATTTTTAAAATAATAAAAAACTACATTTTTAAATAACTATACTTTTTATGTAACTCCTTAAAATGTACTCCACTTTAAACTCCCTTTATCAAAACCCCATGCTATTAATGTAACGGAGTAGTAGAAATACAGTGCGCAATATTTATGGAATTAAACAGTGTATTCACTAATGGTCAACTATAGTTAGCAGAGTTTATTTGATTGTCTAGTTTCAGTTATCAGTTAACATTGAACTCAAAGTGAACTCTAAACAAGTGAAGTAGAATAGAGTCCCAAGTATATCAGCCTATGGCCTAAGTGAACTCTAAACAAGTGAATCAGTATAGAGTCCCAAGTAAGCCTATGGCCTAAGTGAACTCTAAACAAGTGAATCAGTATAGAGTCCCAAGTATATCAGCCTATGGCCTAAGTGAACTCTAAACAAGTGAATCAGTATAGAGTCCCAAGTAAGCCTATGGCCTAAGTGAACTCTAAACAAGTGAAGTAGAATAGAGTCCCAAGTATATCAGCCTATGGCCTAAGTGAACTCTAAACAAGTGAAGTAGAATAGAGTCCCAAGTATATAAGCATATGGCCTAATAGCTTACACCACTGAGACGGGCCGCTCTCATCTCTGTCTTGTTGTCTGTCTCTCTGGTCCCAACTAATGTTCCTTTTATATAGGTCCCCTATTTCTGTCTCTCTGGTCCCAACCAATGTTCCTTTTATATAGGTCCCATATGCCTGTCTCTCTGGTCTCAACCAATGTTCCTTTTATTTAGGTCCCCTATGTCTGTCTCTCTGGTCTCAACCAGTATTCCTTTTATTTAGGTCCCCTATGTCTGTCTCTCTGGTCTCAACCAATGTTCCTTTTATTTAGGTCCCCTATGTCTGTCTCTCTGGTTCCAACCAATGTTCCTTTTATATGGGTCAGCTAAAGCGTCGGTGAAATTGCTCCCATTTTATCAAACTATAACCAAAATTATGTCCTGTCGTCTATAACTAACTCTCTCTCTCTTTTTTGCCCTACGTCTCGCCTTTACTTGTCCATTTCCCGGTTTCCAGTGCCGCCTGCGATTCAGTGCCGTAAAAGTTGCTATGTCCAGAACGATTCAGGGCCGTCAAATTTGCTATGTCCAGAACCAGTGCATGTTCCCGATAAGCTGCTCGTCAAATCTTCAATCTGTTCAGATATTCCTACACACTAAAAGTATTAATGACGTCACTTCAGTCCATAGTTACACTTATCTAGTTTAATCTCTACCCCTTTCAAATTTCCCTCTTCTACGCTCCAATCCAGGCCCCATGCACAGTCCATGATAAATGGGGTCTGGGACCTGCAAAAGGTGTGGGAGTAGGAGGGGGTCAAGTGTCCAAGTCGAATAGGAATCATCATACTATAAAACAATTTTTACTGTAAGTACCCCATGCTGTGGGGTACACTTTATGTAAAATTATTAATTATGAATCATTATTTAAAATATATATATATTCAAAAGGTATGGAACATATGTATGTATTAATAAAGAACGTAACTGTTTAACTGGTTTATCATTATTTATTAATTTTTATAATTTTGTCAAAATAACTCTTAAAAATACCGTTTCAAATGACAGTCTCAAAGTGTATATAGCCTTTCGAATGTATTTGGTAACAAACGTGTTTGTTGAGGTTACATTGTTTTTTGCATGCAACTTGTATTACTGAGTTCGTAGGCTGCGTGCATTTATTACGAGGTGAACTAGGAGTGGCAATATATAAGTTGGCGACCCCCATTAAACTCCGGGCGACCCCCATTAAACTCCAGCCGACTCCCATTAAACTCCTCGCGACCCCCATTAAACATCTGGTGACCCCCATTAAACTCCTCACGACCCCCATTTAACTACTGGTGACCCTTATTAAACTCCTGGTGACCCCCATTAAACTCCTGGTGACCCTTTGGGGTCCCGACCCATAGGTTGGGAACCCGAGTTTTAGGGTTTTTATTGCCACCGCCTTCGGCAAAACATTTTTTGAGATCATCGCGTTTAAAATATATTTCCAGATTATCACATCTTAAAAATATATCTACATTCAAAGACCTTAAATCACATCTTAAGAATATATCTACATTCAGTGACCTTAAATCTCTTCCAAATTTAGATTATCACATCTTAAGAATATATCTACATTCAGTGACCTTAAATCACATCTTAAGAATATTTCTCATTCTGTGGCCTTAAATCTCTGCCAAATTTAGATACAAAATCAGACTGTGGACATATTTTAATAATACTGCTACTAGCCGCATATAGAACAATGTGAATGGAAACAATAATCTTTATATAAAAAGAGCTTCTCACCAACAATGTGACAACTACTATAAATTTTGTGGATATATCTCCATAGAATTATTCTCAACCATATGATAATATTTCCGAAATCCAACAATCTACCACGTCCCTTTTCAGTTTTTGTTTTATATTTATATATCTTCAGTGCTTTATTTACAAATTTATTTCAGTATGGACGTGAGGATGGCACATGGCAATACGAAATTAATAATGAACAAAAAAGTCTTCGTGCTGATGTTAATATCACTAATGCATCTCCAAATGATGCAGGGCTGTATTCGTGCTGCATACACCTTGAAATAAATGGCTCGACTCAAGTGCGTGATGTAAGAGAAACACTGGATGCTGCAAGTGAGTTTTAACATGTGTTAAAATAAAGCTGTGTTTTCAATTACTGCGCACGCGCGCACGCACGCACGCACGCACGCACGCACGCACGCACACACGCACGCACGCACGCACACGCACACGCACGCACGCACACGCACACGCACCACGCACGCACCCACGCACGCACGCACGCACGCACACGCACACACACACACACACACATACACAAACACAAAACATGCGTGTATTATTGTGCGACTAAGATTTTTTAAACATGTAGATGTTGAAGTGTTACTAGGTATGTTTGGTACAATGTGTGCATGGTGTGTTGTTACTGTACATGAGTGTATCGACCTGTTACTAGGTATGTTTGGTACAATGTGTGCATGGTGTGTTTTTACTGTACATGAGTGTGTATCGACCTGTTACTAGGTGTGTTTGGTAAAATGTGTGCATGGTGTGTAGTTACTGTACATGATTGTGTATCTATTGAAGTGTTACTAGGTTTGTTTTGTACAATGTGTGCATGGTGTGTAGTTACCGTACATGAGTGTGTTTCTATGGCATCCGTCCATCCTCATGGGATGATGGCGTTTCCTCCTGCTCCTCTACCCCCTTCCCCTTTCTCCTGGCCCTTTTCTTCTCACTCCTGGCTGTAAGGGTAGCTTCCGCGACTTGAATGCCCTCGCGCACTTTTGCCCGCCAGGAGGTGCGCTCCTCAGCAATGGTCTCCCATGTTTTATGGTCAATCTTCGCCAGAGTCATGTCTTTCTTGCAGACATCCTTGAAGCGCAAGCAGGGGCGTCTTCTCTACCGCATACCAGTTGCCAGCTCGCCGTAAAGCGAGGCTCTTGGAATGCGCTCCGAGCTCATCTTGCGGACATGTCCCAACCACCGCAGGCGCCTCTCAATCAGGATTAAGTGCATGCTCAGCATATGACTCCTTCTGAGTACCTCAACATTCGTGATCTTGTCCTTCCACTTGATGTGCAGAATCCTGCGCAAGCATCGTAAATGGAAGCTGTTGAGTAGCTTTGTTTGTTTGGCATAGGTCGTCCAGCACTCGCTGCCATAGAGGAGTGTGCTGAGTGTAACGATGTTACTTTGTAACTCTTTTTATGTAGGCGTTCTCACAGTAATTAATCTTGTGCACAATAATTCACTGACGAATTCATTTATCCAAAACAACTTTAATATATATATATATATATTGTACACATAAGAATCATTTGAGGTAATATGACGTGGAAATCTTAAGTATACACGATACAACCTTCCCTCGTCGGAAGTCTACACACAACTGTTCGCCCAACACTTTCAACCAATAGAAATGCTCCTTTCTTCCCGCGTCTCTTGTACACGTGACCTTACGTCACAAAATTATGTTAATCAGATGTGACATTCACCCCCATCCTTCAAAAAAAAATGTTTATGAAATACAACATTTTTGGTCTTCATAAAATCAAATCAATCTATATCTATATTCAAATTTCAAATATTTATCATCAATGAACATTCATTTTCTTACATACAACTTCTGGATATAGAATCAATAAGAAAAAATCTGTAGGACTGTAACAGTCTAAACATAAGAAATAATGAGAAAAAATCTGTAGAGCTGCAACAGTCTAAACATAGGAAATAATGAGAAAAAATCTGTAGAACTGCAACAGTCTAAACATAGGAAATAATGAGAAAAAATCTGTAGAACTGCAACAGTCTACCTGTACTGCAAAAATGGAAACTGAAAATTTTAACACATCTGTAATTTTGTGTAACTAAAATATTTAAACACTCAATATTATTAAAATTAACTAATAATCCAATGGAATTCAAACACTGTTCCTTGTCCATTGTTCAACAAATAAAAATATTAATATAATTACAGTCTCTGTTTGTATCCTTTAGGAATTCACAGACTAATGTTAAAACAGTCTCTTATTTTATCATTTAGTAATTCACAGAATGTCTTTTTAATAGTCTCTGGTTTTATCAGTTAGGAGTTCACAGAGTGTCTTTATTTATTGTCATTCTACTTAATATGTCTGCAACCACATTGTCCTTTCCCTTCACAGGTTTAATGTCAAATTTGTAGTCGGCTAATAGCATAGCCCAACGATTCACTTTTGCGTTGCTGATCTTCTTCTTGTTGAATGCCACAAGTGGTTTGTGGTCTGTTAGAAGAGTGAATGTTCTACCTAGAAGGTATTTTTGAAGTTTTTGTAGAGCCCACACTATGGCTAGACATTCTCTCTCTATGGTGCTGTAGTTACACTCTGTTTTGGTCAAATTTCTGCTAAGATACTGTATAGGATGTAGGATACCATCATGTTCTTGCATGAGGCACGCTCCTAATGCAATGGACGATGCATCGGTAGAAACAATGAAATGTTTGTCCCATTGAGGTGTAACTAAGATGGGTTTCTTCCTGAATGCCTCTTGAATGTTCTCTAATGCGTTGAGGCAATCTCCTGGAAATTGAAATTTTCTAATATCTTTGGTTTTTGTAACTTGTGTTAGTGGATGAACTATTTCTGCATAATTTGCAATAAAAGGTCTGTAAAAGTTACATAGTCCCAGCAGGGCTTGCACTTGTTTTTTAGATTTTGGGACAGACAGATTAAATATCTTGTTTTCATTTTCTGCAGTGGGAGTGACTGCACCGCCTCCTATTCTGTATCCCAAAAAATCTATATACTTCTTTCCAATGTTGATCTTTTCTGGTGAGATTGTCACATTATGTTTCTTGAGTCTATCCAGTACAGCTTCAAGTGTATGGATATGTGATTCCCAATCTTTAGTGTGGATGCATATATCGTCGACATAATGTACCACATTTGGAATTCCTTTTAGCATCACTTTCATAAATCTGCTAAAAGTGGCCGTACTGTTGACCAGTCCAAATGGCATTACTAACCATTCATACACCTCATCCATGGCTATGAATGCAGTGTATTTTATAGAATCAGGATCCATGTTAATCTGCCAAAAACCTCTGTTTAAGTCAAATGTAGTGAATATTCTGGAAGTACCAATTATGTCTATAATGTCTCTTGGGTCTCCAATAGGTTCATGGTCCAATTTTGTAATATTATTCAACTGTCTGTAGTCACAGCACAGTCGAATCTTTCCATTCTTCTTTTTTACTATGACAGTTGGTGAGGTATAGTTAGCTTCAACTGCTTTTCTTATTTTGTTTTCTTTAAGTAGGTAGTCAATTTCTTGCCTTACTGTGTCTCTATGTGCCATTGGAATAGGGTATACTTTGGTCTTGAAGGGTTCATGTTCCAAAACTTGTATCTTGTGAGTCACAGTTTTTGTGTTGCCTGTTTCTTTTGTTATGACACCTTTGTATTTTTGAAAAATTTTGATCACTCTGTGTTTCATATTATCTGGTATGTCAGATGATATTTTTTCACTGTCAAGACTGTTCATTTTCATTGCATTGTCATTTTCATCATTTACCTTGATGATGACATTAACAGTTTGCTTTCCTTCTTTATTGTCATCATATGTTCTTAGTTTGTCAATATGTAATTTTTTCACATGTCCTTTGATATTGACACTATATGTGACATCACTAAGTTTCTCTTCAATTTTGTATGGACCTTCCCATGTGATTTCATTCTTTGTGTTTGGTAAGCATACTAGGACTTGTTGTTCAGGCTCAAATGTTCTCAAATGTCTGTGTCTATTTTTGATTTCTCTATGTCTTGTACTTTGCTTGATTAGTCTTTGCTTTGCTGCTTCAATACTGTAAAGTATTTTATCTCTAGTGTCTGACATCAGCTGATATCTGTCCTGTATGGCATCTTGTTTACTTATAAGCCTTTCTTTGAAATTCTTTAAGGGACTTGCAGGGTTTTGGCCAAACATTAACTCAAAAGGACTAAAGCCAGTGCTTTCATGTTTGCTGCTGTTGTATGCAAACAGTACTAAGGGTAAATATTCATGCCATCTGTCCTCATGGTCCACTGTCACCTTTAATAGCATATTCTTGATGGTTTTGTTTAGTCTTTCAATCACTCCATTTGACTGTGGATGGTACACTGTGCTGTGTACTTGTGTAATGTTTAACATTTTCATAATGGCTTGTGTCATCTGACCCTTGAATTGGCTGCCATTGTCCGACAGAAGTGTTTGAGGGAAACCATATCTGCTAAAAACATTGAGTAATGCGTTGCATATATTTTCTGCATCTATTCGCTTCAGTGGGATAGCTTCACCCCATCTGGTGGCTATGTCCACTATGGTTAGAGCATACATATGTTTCTTCTTTGACATCTTTTTGAATGGTCCTATCAGGTCTATAGCGATTTTCTCGAATAAAAAGTTTGCCTTGTCAGATGATTGTATGGGTGCTGTGTGCCTCCCATCTTTGGGATTATGTCGTAGACACACTGTACATGCCTTGATGTATTCTTTTATCTGCCTTGCCATTTTAGGCCAGTAAAAGTTTTCTGCTATTGTAGTAATTGTTTTCTTGGCGCCCATATGTCCACCTAAAGGACTGTCATGTGTCATTTTGATAATGGTTTCCTGTAACTTTTTGGGAAGAACCACTCTTTTGCACGTACCTTCCTGTGCAATGTTTATTAATATGCCTTTATCTAGCTTGTAATTTTTGTTGTGGCCTGTTTCATTGTCTTTGATAAGTTTCATTTTTATTTCTCTGATTGTATTGTCTTCTTCTTGTAGTTGTTTGAACTCTTGTTTGGACATCAGTTGGCTTCCTATTTCAAGTTTCTCATCAACTTCAATGTCTGTGATCTCTTTTCTTTTTGTGGTGGCTCTTGTTTGTACAGTAGCACATACTTGATGGTTGTTATCATGCCAGGCCTTGTATACTTCATCAGTATTGTCCACCACACCTTCAATGTTCCCTATAATAAGATCACAAATGGCGTCTTGTAAGACTCTGGCTCTAACTTTACCATGAAACCAGGGTGAGTTGATGGTGAAAATTGCAGTTGGACACTCTCTCTTTGTGCCATCAGCCATTATCAGTGTGTCTTTTTTCCCATCATACTCTTCTTCTTTCACCATCTTATCACGGACTACAATTGTTGTGCATCCAGTGTCACGAAGACACATACACTTTCGATCATTGATGTACACTGGGTAACATTTCAGTGTGCCATGATCCTTGATAGTGGCCACAGTACTACTAGATTGTGATTCTTCTTGTTTCATTTTTCCTTTATTATCTCCCTCTTGGTAGTCATTCCTTCTCCAGGGCTGATCATGATTTCTGTATCTGGAGTCATGATTGTATCTGCCTCTCCATGATCTTCTACCTTTGCTTTCAAAATGACCTTGTCTTGACCTTTCTTCTGTTTTCTTTCTTATAGGGCTGCCATTAGGTGACACCCTATTTGGTTGTCCTTTATTGTGGTAACACTGCTTCGCCATATGTCCTGGCTTGTTACAGTACCAACAAATAGTTTGTCTGTTGCCTTGGTTTGGCAGACTCTGGTTTCTCATACCTTGCCTTTTTTCTTGACTTTTAATTTGTATTGCTGCAAATATGTCTTGTCTCTTATCCATTTCCACATTCGGATGAGAGTCTTTGAATGTTCGTAATGCATTTGTTAGCTCTGCTTGAGTACGAACTTTCTTGTCAGTCAAATATGTGAATAGGGTTGGTGTTGCATTTTCTAAAAACTTGTCAATTAACACCATGTCTATTATGGCCTTTGGGTTGCTCGTATCTATCGCTGTCAGTTCCAGCCATTTTGTTAGTTTGACTTGTGCTTCATGTACTATGATCTGTGGATCTTTGTCCATCTTGATTCTCATTTCATGAAATTCTCTTCTATAATCATTTTCTGACTTTCCAAAATGACACAGAAGTGCCTTTTTGACATTCTTATATATGCTTTTGTCTTCTTTGGCTATACTGTTATAAGCTTCAAATGCTTCTCCAGTTAATTGAGTCATCAGTTGTGCTGGCCAATCTTCTTCATTATAGCCTTTCATAGCCATTATGGATTCGAAATAATCCAGATAAACATCCATTTTTTCTTTTTGGCTATCATATTTTCTTACTTTGATAGTATCCCTTGGTGCTGACCTTCTATTTGTTTCATCACCAGGATTGTGGCCACTACTGTCTCGCTCCTTTTGTAATTTTAACTTATCGACTGCAAGTTGTTCAATTTCTCTTTTTACTATGAGTCTTTGCATCTCTTTTTCTTCAGCAATTCTTGCTTTTTCTTCAGCAATTCTTGCTTTTTCTTCTTCTTCAGCTTTTCTTCGCTGCTCTTTTTCTTCAGCTATTCTTTGATTTTCTTTTTCTTCAGCTTTTCTTCGCTGCTCTTTTTCTTCAGCTATTCTTTGATTTTCTTTTTCTTCAGCAACTTTTTCTTCAATGAAATCTCTCATTTCTTTTCCTTTTAGTCCGATCTCTTTAGCTATGGCAGTGAATTCCTTGTAGTGATCCATGTTTTGTTTGATTGAATAATATGAATCTAGCAATTCGGTAAGGAATGTATGTATATATATTGATAAAGTTATAAATCGTCCAAATGAAATATCTTGAATTCAAAATGTTAAGTTCAAATAAGTGACACGTCTAAACCATGAAATCTAGTTTCGACAAGATGAGACAACAAAAGAATCCTCACACGGGATCTTTAGTATACTTTATATATACGCTCCCTCAGATTGACAAAATATATTAAATGGTCCGATCGTTTTGAATAAAAGTCACTTGGTTAAAATTTCAATTTTTGAGTAGTTTTTAAACAATTTAGTTCACTCCATTAATCCAAAATTGCGATAAACTCTTCACACAATGAATGGATAAGAATTCCGTTTCTTTATTTATAATTCACACCAACACATTGAATAGTCCATGGTCCATAGCTTCTCGGTTCGATGTTATGTTTACTATTACTAATATTTCCTGGAATCAACTAGCATTAAGCCTGTTGACGTCACGACCTATATATGTTCACCGTGTGTCACCATTCAATAAGCCTACACGACCCAGATTCCAGTACTGTGTAGTATGCTTGTACTGTCGTCTAATGTGACGTAGAACCAACTAGTCTGCTCCAGTTTTATAAACTGCGGATATCTGCCGTTTATGCCGCCATTTTGAAATCTTCTTGTATTTTCATTGAACTACAAAAGTTTATTCACAGCTTCTTACGAACTTGAATATTCAAAAATACTATAGCTGGTATTATTTCTTATTTTAAAGAATACTTTCCTTTTTTGGAAATATCCAATACTTATTTCCACGAAACCTCTTTCAAGTCTTTCTTGAAATCTCTTGTACAGTGTTCACATGGAACTTTTACTTCGACACCAATGTAACGATGTTACTTTGTAACTCTTTTTATGTAGGCGTTCTCACAGTAATTAATCTTGTGCACAATAATTCACTGACGAATTCATTTATCCAAAACAACTTTAATATATATATATATATATTGTACACATAAGAATCATTTGAGGTAATATGACGTGGAAATCTTAAGTATACACGATACAACCTTCCCTCGTCGGAAGTCTACACACAACTGTTCGCCCAACACTTTCAACCAATAGAAATGCTCCTTTCTTCCCGCGTCTCTTGTACACGTGACCTTACGTCACAAAATTATGTTAATCAGATGTGACACTGAGCACGCTGGCCTGGTAAACAGTGATTTTCATCCTATCAGTGAGCTGTGCATTGTTCCACACTCTTTGATTCAGCCTAACCATTAATGATGCAGCCTTGCCGATTCTGGTTTCAATTTCCTTTTCCAGGGAGAGTGTGCTTGTGATGTTACTGCCAAGGGGCCGTCCATAAAGTACGTCACGCTATTTTTGACCATTTTGACCCCCCTCCCCCCTGTCACAAACTGTCACAAATCTCGGGACCCCCCCTAAAGTACGTCACACTTTCGAAAAATATTTTTAATTAACACCTAATTAAAATATTTAATTTAATACTTAAAATACACTTCACTATTAAACTGTATTAAAATATAAAATTTCCATTTAAAATTAGGGATGTACCGTATTGAAAAGTTTGAAATCCGACCGGAGCTGAATTTGGCCGGATTTATGAAGTGAAATCAGGCTGGAGCCGGAATCAGATTTGTTAAAATGGCCGGATTCCGGATCTGCCGGAGCCATTATGAATATATATATATATAAATTAGGGATCTACCGACCAGCCGGATTTATGAAGTGAAATCCTTCCAGAGCCGAAGCCAGAGCCGGATTTTTAAAAATCGCCGGATTCCAGATTTGCGGGAGCTGAAGCCGAAATTCCGTACACCCCCACTTAAAAGAACTATCAGATTATTAAAATGACTTTAATAGTAGAATAGTTAATTGTCAACAGTTGTCACAGCTATTCAATGAAACAGTAACTAAATCTAGATCGAATTAGAAAACAAAAATTGCAAAAATTAGACTTGACAATTATATAATACACATCATTTATCTGCTACCTTTTCATTAACAATGGGTGAGGTCAAATTTTAGATAATCTTTCGATTATGCATTCTATTGACACAGGCTAAGAAGTAGATTAGCGAAACTTGACCTCAACCGTGATTAAATAATAAAAAGGAAACAAAACAATTTTACTATAAAAAAAAGACTAGATTGAAAAATTATGTGACCAGCTCTTGTGCTATATTGAATCTGTTTATTATGGTCCTGTGAATTATGTTTCATTCAAAAATATTCACTGGACATCATCTTACAACGGTGAAGTGAAGTGTTCATCCATAGTTACGACTGACATCAATCTTTCACCATCGTCATTTCCTGGAAGGATAATTGCAGACAGATAAACTCGTCCTCATCTAGCCACTCAACAGCCTCTGTATGTGCATTTCCTCTTCTGACAATAACTGCCATAGGTTCTCTTTGCCTTCTAGAAGCAATTCTCAGAGGACGGATGCGTTTTATCTGAGTTGATTCTTGAACAGTTTGGGTGGGCACATTCTCCTGAGCCCGAGCTCTGTGTTGTCCTTTATGTTTGTTCAACATTGTTTGTGAGGCAAAATATAAGTGACATACTTTGCAAAGTCGATCAAATAAGCTGGTAATCATATGGTTGTACTTTGAAAACTCCTGTTGATCTTGGCATAATGTCATTAAATTTTAGAGTGTTTGCTACAAACAAGGAAGGAAATTTATGAGAATCTGCATCTGCTCTTTCTGAAGCTTTGAGTCCACCAATTGTTTGGTTGATTGGGATTGGAGACGGAAGAACTTTGAAGGTAAAACGTTGAAATATGAGCTTCGTGCTTTGTCGCAACATTTTATGTCCTGATATTTCACAAGTGGAGTAAAATATTGGCTGGTGCGAACATGATTGTCAAACAATTCCTGATCATTCGATATTAGTCCTGCTGCATCCAATTCAGATTTATGAAGAACACATTCATGAGATACGGATTTCATGCTATTTTGGCATAAAACTAATTCTAATGTTTCATAAAATTTTTGAAAATTATTTTTAAAAGTACTTAAATTCTACTAAAAAAATTATAAATAAATTATAAAAAAAATAATAAAAAAAAATAAATGTGTCACATCACACATGGCCTGACCCCCTCCCCCTGTCACAAAGTGTCACACTTTCTTAAACCCCTCCCCCCTCGGAGCGTGACGTACTTTATGGACGGCCCCCAAGGTAGTTAAATCCTCGACGACATCCAAGGTGTTTCCCTCAATGGAGATTTCTGGGAAGCAGTCTGTTCCTTGTCTCATAATGTTGGTCTTTTTGAGGCTGATCGCTAGACCAAAATCCTTGCATGCCTCTGAGAACTTATTGACCTAAAGTTGGAGACCTATCTCTGAATGTGAGGTAAGGGCTGCGTCATCCGCGAAGAGCAATTCTCTAATTAAAACAGTTTCCACTTTTCTCTTCGCACGGAGATGGCTGATGTTGTATAGATTCCCATCCGTCCTGGAATGGATGTTTACACCCTCGAAGCAGTCCTCGAAAGCATGATGCAGTAGCATCGAGAAAAAGATACCGAAAAGTGTTGGAGCCAGTACACAGCCCTGTTTGACTCCGCTACAAACTGGGAAGGGTTCTGAGGTGGCACCATCGAAGAGCACTGTGCTGTGCATATTGGTGTGAAAGGACTCGACGATTGAGAGAAGCCGCGGCGGACATACTATTTTTTCCAATATGCGTAGCAGACCCTTGCGGCTGACCAGGTCAAATGCCTTTGTTAGATCTATGAAGGCAACGAAGAGGGCTTTCTGTTGCTCCCGATATTTCTCTTGTAGCTGACGGAGTGAGAAGATTCTGTCCATGGTTGACCGGTCAGCCCGAGTGTGTATGAGTGTGTATCGACGTATAAATTGGTGTGGCTTTTACAATGTGTGCATGTTGTGTAGTTAATATATATATATGCATTCGTAGTTTGTGTTGAGAATAGTAATATGAATCGATATGTGTTATTACTTAGGTGTGTGTTCTATTTTTTATTTTATATATTTCTGACTGTTCTTGTATTGTAACCGTGTTTCGCTGCAATGTTTGTGTAAATTTGTGTGTTTTGTAACACTAAATGTGTTGGTATGATATATTTGCTTTTACTCTATGTATACTTGTATTATATTTGTCTTTATTTGTAGTGTGCCTTGGTCGCTGATGTTGTAATTATTATGTTCTTGATGAGTGTGTAATTATACCATGCTTGTTCAGTAAAATTGATTGCTGTTACAGTGGATGTTGTTAATATGTGTTTTTGTTACTTGGTGTATGATCTACTTTGTTTGGTCCATATGGTGTAGTGCTGGAATGTAGAGACCGTAAAATGTAGCCGTCGGTTTCTCTGTACAGCAACAATAAACAATAAACAGGCTGTTGTATTAGTTTCTTCTGTACAGCAACAATAAACAATAAACAGGCTGTAGTGTCAGTGTTTATGCTCATACAACTGATGAATTTTATATTAACTAAATATCAACTCAAAAAAGTATTTATAATTTCAACAATACTCTAATGCCTAATTTACTCTCTCAATAGCTGCAGATGATATGGCCGATATACCATGTAATCAGAAGGTCGTGGAGATAGTTGCTGGTGTTCTGGCAGCTGTTGTTGTTCTCTGGCTCACATCAACGATTTATATCCACAGAAGAAAGCTGGCCAGCATACTTTTTAAATGTAGGTCAAATGTGTGCATTATTACTATTTTAATTATTTTTTTGAAAACGCCGCTTGTTATGCATTTTGAGAAGTATTATCGATAAAAAACGATTTTGTTCTTCTTTTTTTTGGGGGTGGGGGGAGGGCGAAGGGGAGGTGGTGTTATTAGCTTTACAATGGGCATTATCATTAGTTGAAGAAGATTGCATCCAAGACATAATAAAAGCAATAACCATTTAGAGTTTAGAGAAAATTTTATGAAAACATTTTTAAAAATCCCTTTTGCTTTTAGATATTTAGGAATTTTTTTAATTGGGACATTTTTGATTGTCTCATACAGCTACTACTATTTCTGAATACATTGTATATCCATTTATCAACTCTCTCGGGCTACACTTATAATATTCACGAGTTGATATTATCAACAACCCATTCATGCCTTTGCACACACAAACATATTATTCATTCCGCCTCCAGACCAACAACACATAGCCTCGTAGTCTTGCTATGTCTGTAAGCTTTCAAGCCTCTTGGTTTTTGTCTTTTATTTATTGATCTGCTTTGAAGATCAAAATGCTTTCCTGTGCAGTCTTTGGTCTTAGTTATTGCAATTTTCGGTGCGTCTTTAAAATAATGTATAGATCTCGAGGATTGTTAAGATTCTTGAACCATTATTTTCCACCGGAGACACTAAATTCTTCCAAACAATTTTCCCTCCTGATATAAACATATTCTCTGTTTGTTATATTTACAACATATTATTTTAAAGCTAAATGTATTTACCAAACAATTTTCCCTCCTGATATAAACAGATTCTCTGTTTGTTATATTTACAACATATTATTTTAAAGCTAAATGTATTTACCAAACAATTTTCCCTCCTGATATAAACAGATTCTCTGTTTGTTATATTTACAACATATTATTTTAAAGCTAAATGTATTTACCAAACAATTTGTCCCTCCTGATATAAACAGATTCTCTGTTTGTCATATTTACAACATATTATTTTAAAGCTAAATGTATTTACCAAACAATTTTCCCTCCTGATATAAACAGATTCTCTGTTTGTCATATTTACAACATATTATTTTAAAGCTTAATGTGTTTAAATTTGTAAATCTAAAACATTTTCTTCAAGAGAAAAAATAATCATGCTCTTTTCTGATTTATTTGAATAGAATAATATACATATATAACATATACATATATAACATATACATGTATAACATATACATATGATAGAATCACGGAATGTGGGTCATTTTTTACTTTTGTTTTTCCTTGGGCGGGACCACGACAAGACGGTGTTTGATATGATATTATGGATTAAAAAAAAAGTAACATTATTCAGTGAGTTACAAAATTTTTATTTAAAAATAAATTAAATTATTTGACTCCAAAAGCTAATTTAATGAACTGATAAACTAATGACGTTACAGAATATCGTTTTTAAAAAATCTAAGATAAAATAAAAGAAATAGTTTAAAAAATATTTCTGGCTTGTAGTTATACAAATATAGTATACTACGGAGAGCGTCCCACATATTTTGTTATTGTTTTCTTAATTTTTTAAAGATATTGTAAAGTGGTTATATTTGAATTCACTGACAACGACGCCATTAACATTTATTGTTAAATTTTTCTACAGACCCACACTCGAGAGAAGAAACTGATAGGTAACATGCTTTTTAAAAAGATATTTCATTCTTAAAAATAATGAATGAACCTATTATAAGGGCAAATTTTATTTTAATTTACATACATATGAGGTATATACATTACATATATATATATATATATATATATATATATATATATATATATATATATATATATATATATATATATATATATATATATATATATATATATATATATATATATATATATATATATATATATATATATATATATATATATATACATATTATATATATATATATATATATTAAATTGTATTTTCTTCTTTACTATCAATTTATATTTTTCAGTTTTCTTACAAGTAGTATAAATGTATAAATTTGAATGAAAAAATAAACTGATTTATTAATTAATTAATGTAAAGCCACTTGTACATGTTTTACAGTTCCTCAATGATTACACAGCAAGAGCTCAGGTTCCAACATCCACAAGATAGATGCCACTTGACACAAATAACCCAATCAGATATTGCAGCACACCAGACTGATAGGAGATTCCCAACCGATAGTGCAATTAAGGATCAAGGTCTAACGATTTGTACAGAAGACCAGGAGCTTTTAGGAAAACGCCAAACTCTTTTGGCTACCTCTGCATCGTGTCATCGA
Organism: Ampullaceana balthica; assembly: GCA_944989445.1. Classification (NCBI taxonomy): domain Eukaryota; kingdom Metazoa; phylum Mollusca; class Gastropoda; family Lymnaeidae; genus Ampullaceana; species Ampullaceana balthica. Next base: position 256,058 of record CALYLW010000864.1, read on the forward strand.
ACCACTGAGGCGAATGTTTTCACATCAGTATCAGAGATGCATCAAGTAATTGATGTTCCTAGGAGGCCAAGAGAGCCTCCCAGACGGCCCAAAACTATTCAAAGAAATCTAAACTTAACGTCGTGAGTAGTAAAATAATAGTACACAAATAGCATCAAAACGACCCAGGCTAAAATTGAATAAGAAATATAATAAAGGAAAAAAGTAAGAGAAACAGGTCACAAAATTTTGAAAAAAAAACAACAAAACATTATATCCCAATAATTCATACTAAATATGCGAAATTTTTTTTTCAAGCAACAGTCCAAACAGTTTTTAATTTTTAAAAAAACATTTGTGAACCGAGAGGTAGACGTTTTGAAATTGCATTTTTCATCTTTAACTGCGCTTACTGTTCTCCAAAAGAATAAAAAGTTAGGTAAACTTTATATTGATAAAATACAGTGGTATATATTAAATTTGTTTTCATAAAATATTAGCAAATTAAAACCATTCCTAAGCTCAGATTATAAATCACATCTTTATCTTTTGAAACTTAAAAAAAATAAATAAAAATAAATTTATTATTTTGCATACTCTGGGAATAGCTTCACTTGTTTTTTTTATTATTGTTTTTTTTAACTACACACTAACTGTAATAGAACGAATGTGGGCGTGGGTTCAAATCCCTCTTCTGACACCATGTGATAGAACTTATGGCTAGTCAAGAGACAAGTCTTTAACACACTGTGGTCTGGTTAACAACTGTCTTTACTCACTATATACAATTCACTGTGATCAACTGTGCAATCAACTACCTAAGCAGCTCGTATGCAATCAACTGCAATCAACCCCGGTTGCCTCTTGAACCGTACATTTATAGCCAGCTCTCCTCCCAGTACTTGACCAGCACGCTTACAGTTCACCTAAAAAAACCACGTGTTTCATACTAGGTCAAGTCATTGCATTCTCATACAATGTAAACACAACAACACATCTCTCACACTAACTATCTTGTGAAATCCTGCTCTATAGTCTATGGGAACCAAAGTAATACTTTCATTATGGCATGGTGCATCAATTTATTGCATTTAGTTTTAATTGTAGAAAAACCCCTATATTACTTAGGGGCCGTCCATAAAGTACGTCACGCTCCAGAGGGGGGAGGGGGTGTAAGAAAGTGTGACAGTTTGTGACAGGGGGAGGGGGTCCAGCCATATGTGACGTCACGCTGTTTTATATTAAATTTTGATTATTTAGTTAATAAAAAACAAAATTTTTGGTCGAAAGTGTGACGTACTTTAGGGGGGGGGGTCGAGATGTATGACAATTTGTGACAGGGGGGAGGGAGGGGTTTAAATGGTCAAAAATATCGTGACGTACTTTAAGGACGGCCCCTTACATTGTATGTTTAGGTAATATTGTATTCCTTTTATTTTGGAAGAGCATAACTATAAATGATAAGAACTGATGTATTATTGAAGCATCAATTCCCACGGTTTTAAACATAACATTTTTTTTCTTACTGAATTGAAAAAAAAATTATTATCAGATTCAGATAAGAATCTTTAAGTCGCTTATGAAATTGTTTCTCATATTAAAAGATTTTAGATGGAATACTAATAAGAATTTTAATGTTAAAAAAGAAACAAATGGATTCAAAATATTTCATTCGTAGAAAAGAACTAATCAAAACTAAAGATGCAA